>VXCM01001397.1:167540-269326 GCA_014773175.1 Lucifuga dentata
GGTTTGGACATGTACAGAGGAGGGATAGTGAACATATCGGTAGAAGGATGCTGAGGTTGGAACTGCCAGGCAGGAGGCCTAGAGGAAGACCAAAGAGGAGATTTATGGATGTAGTGAAAGAGGACATGAAGTTAGTTGGTGTGAGAGAAGAGGAGGCAGAGGATAGGGTTAGATGGAGGCAGATGATTCGCTGTGGTGACCCCTGAAGGGAAGGCCGAAAGGAAAAGAAAAAGAAGACTCATATAAATATATAAACATATATGAAATTAAACTACTGAATCCGTGCTGCTCTTATGCACAGTTCAAAATTGTTTCCCAATTTTTTGTTCTTTACCACATAAACCACCTCAAACTTTAAATAAACCTACCTTAGTACATAAACATACTTCAGATTAATAATTCTGGGAAATGTGAGGTAGCGCCACAAATACTCTGGAGGAGTTATGCATAAATTTAAACTTTAAAAATATTAATTTATACAGCAATAATGATGGGTCTGAAAAGTAAATAGCTGTTTAAACAGTATCACTGGGTCAGCTAAAGCTAACAACATCCAGGCAGCAATTTGCCTTTAAACATAGCAAGAGCATGTAAGAAGCAGTATATGTAAAAAAAAAAAAAAAAAAANAAAAAAAAAAAAAAAAAAAATGCAAATACAACTACAAAACAAACAAAGAAATGAAAAACTAAAGCAGAGGCTTTGAGTTAATTTTAATTTAAAGTGTCACAACTGCACTGTTCTTTCAGGATCATCTTGGAACGCAAAACAATAAAGCATGTTTCGAAGAAGGATTCCCTTCACACAGATGGCCTTTGCCGCACTGCTTGGAGTTGCTGGTGGTATTTATATCTACAGACCATGTTTTGAGCCGGTGCAGAAGACTTTGGAACAGGAAAACCAGGATGTGCCAAAGAAAGAGAATCAAAAAGACTAATACCTATCAAGCTGAAGCCAGAAGAACATGTTGGATTGTCAGAGGCCAATCTAGAGACAAAGGATTCTTTATGAGTGCTGTGATTGTAAATGTGCAGAATAAAATATTTACTGTAATGTTTTGCCTTTCTTTTCTGTCATATCAGTGTCAAAAGGTGTGTCAAAGTTTAATTGCCCTTCGCTCTGGTATTTTTAAAAATGTATTTCCATTAGTTATGTAGCATAGTAAATCTTACAATTGTCTAAATTATATCACTTGAAAATTAATCATTATTCTTTTGGTCCTTGTAGGTTAGTATCAAGGTCAACTTTAATTTCAGAACAGCACTTAAAGTGGCAGCAGTGATTCCCCCTCCCCATGGTGAAGCATTAAGTGGGTCCATATTTTCAATGTTCTTCTTTAAAAGAACTTTATCATTAGCACAAAGTGGTGAAAGAAGTTCAACTCCTTCGAGGATCATGACAGTCCTGCATCAGGTCTGGTCTTTCCTGTGCACGTTAAAACAAACTTTCCTGCTGTACCTGGGTGAGAACTGACTGAACGCAGGTTGTGTAAGACAGAAGCTCAGCTATCAGGTCTGACAATACAGTATATCACCCTTTGAAAGGTTTTAAAAAAAATTTATTTCCCTAATTTTTTACAGTGTAATATAGTTAGGAGTATGCGTTAAACATTGTCAAAGTGTCACAACTTGAGGTTGATGACAATAGAATGCATCTAGTAAGACTAAACATCAGGAAAGAACTGCTCTGGAAGTTTAGCTTTTGATTAATCCTTTATTTCCTTAACATATTAATATCAATATCTAACCAATGGTGGAGCCGGGGCTGGGCCAGTGGTGGCCATGGCCACCATAGACAAAAGCCTGGCCACCACACAGTATCGACTCTCAGGTCACTCATTTTTTAATTTACTTGAACATCACACAGAACCTTTCTGCCCTGCTGCTGCAGTAGCTGAGCTGGGAGCTTCATGCGTGCTCACGGCTTTACACAAGTTTTTCCAGGTTTAAGAGGAGACGTTCACAAATTCCCATTTTTTTTGTTTCAAGTTTTTCTTACATTTCTTTCAAAGAAGATAATCAATTGCTGTTATTTCTGCTGACTAGACTATTTTTAGATAACATAAACTGATTTTAGCTAAAAGCAGCATCCTCTAAACTCTGCTGAACCTCATAAACACAGTGTGACGTGCTAGGCCGGTGGTGCTAGCTAACGGTTAGCCTGACTCCAGATAAGATGCAGCAGACGAGTCAGAAGTTGGGGTTTTTGTGTCTGTGCATTTATTTATTGTAAAAACAAACAAAACTGATCTGGCTGGTCCCAACACATGGATCATTTCATACATGAAATAACATTAGTGTGTAGCACAGCGCCAACGCACATCCGACCCGCAGTCACAGCGGAAGACAGAGAGAAGAAGAAAAGAGACACTGTAGCAGTGGAGTGCGGAGTTGGTGAGAGCGCCACTAGCGTCGAACTGAGGTACTACAACACTACTGTGACTTTTCCCCTATGGGCCTAAGACTGCGTAATGAGTGACTGAAAAATGTAATATTTGGCCTACAACACTGCAACACAAAGAAAAAACCTAAACAAAACAATGATTAAGATGCTACCCCAAAGAGAACACTGGCCTCAGCCTGGCCACCCCTAAGAAAATAGTCTGGCTCTGCCACATGGTTAGATACACCCACTAAGAGGCTGGATTGTTGCAGGCATCCCTCTGTCAGATACTGGATGTTTGCCACTTCAGGCTTGTTGTAACTGACCAATCAGAACAGAGAAGGCTTTTTTTAATTAGTTTTTTTAGTTGCTATTATTATTATTATTATTATTATTATTAGTATTATTATTATTATGTCCTAGCTATGCCACATACTCAGAGTCTGTCTCTTTAATTAGCGGCAGAAACAGACTTTATTTTCTCCTTTCCTTCCATGTCTGATGAGGGTTTGGTGAAGGCTGCGTGGGTTCTCAGGGTTTTGTAACTGCTGCTGTTTCCCCTTCAGCTCTAAAACACGCAGCTCTGTGGGGAGGAGCTGTGTCTGTAAAACACCAAACCCACGGCAAGTAAACTGCTGCCGTGCAGAGTTAATGAAGCTGGTTTTTTCACGTCCACTAATTGCTCAGAGGCACCACGGAGAGACTGGAGCCCTGTCAGAAATTTAGTTTGGGAAAGTTTGTTCGCTGTTTGTAAAAGTTGTAATCAGATAAAGGAGCAGCAGCGCCTCAGGCCGGTAAGACACTTTTCAGGAAATGTCACTTCAGGGGAAACGCTTCATCTGCCAGCAGTTATATTAGCGACACAAGTTTGCTTTTAACTTTGCAGATCTTAATTTACTCGGTTACTTCCTTCAGTAACAGATGAATTTAATACTGCTGCTTTATATCCAAACACATCGGAGCTTGGAAACATTTCCACCTGTCTTTTCCCCTCTCAGCTGTTAGCTTTCCCCTTTCCTGAACGTCTTTATATGGAGAAATTATTATTATTTTACCATGCAGGGTTTCATTAACATCTACTAAAGTTTCCAGGCAGGTTAGGAACCATACAGGCTGCAGTGTGTGTGTGTGTGTGGTAGAGCTGATGAGATGCATTTAGTTGTCTTAGCAGGATCCATGTTTAAAAGTAAAAAAGTAATTGTTTGTCTCAGAGGTCACGTGACCTCCAAGAACAGCCACGTGAGGGTCAATATTTCTGCTCCTTTCAAGTGTTAATCAATGTGTGTGTGTGTGTGTGTGTGTGTGTGTGTGCGTGCGTGCGTGCGTGCGTGCGTGCGTGGGCTGGACTGCAGGACAAAACCAGCACAAGCTATTTTAATGACTAGATAGCTGACAGCATTGACAGCCAGCGGTTCCAGATACTTTTTATAGATTACTTTGTGGGTCGCATATTATTATTATTCTGCTGCACCCTTTTCATATTATTGTGTAGTGGAGCCTGTGGTAATTGCACATCTGCATTTTCCACAGCCTCTGTGTTGGACAGCTGCCCAGGGTGGGTCTTGCATTAATTCTTGACTTATGATTAAAGCTGCTTTTTGTTTGCTGCTGGTAGTAAAGGTTTGGCAAACACAGTCGGTGAGTTCACTGCCCGTAGCAGGAGAAAATGCCTGCTGAAACAGATATCAAGGCACAGCTTGGACCAGCTCCAGTCCTGCTGCCAGTGATTCACACAGTCCAACCTGTTGCAACACCACCTGCAGCCATACATCCTGTTAGAAAGACAGATGAGAAACATCTCACATCCATAAGGATCCAGTTCCATCCCAGCCAGTCTTCATTTTTGGGGCCAATATTGATATTTGAGAGTAAGAAAAATCTGATAACAGTTTTCTGCAAGTTATAAGATAAACTCACCATTTATGGCAAGGATTCTCAAATTTTGAGTTCAAAAAGTTGCTACAGAAGGAAGAAGAATCTTTTACAGATAAAGAGTGACTTTTATTATCAAAGATGAAGTACTGGTAAAGATATCTACATTTTGACCCTTAAAAATCCACTATTCCACTGGAAATTAAGTTATTGAATAAGATACAGAAAAGAAATAGGATTAACTTGATTTTTTTTTTTAAGGGATACCTACAAAACCTTTATGTACTACAGTTTCTCTTTGCATATTTAACATAAACACTGACAGAATAGATCTCGATTGTTTGGACTTTAGATCCAATGTGGGTTTTTAGAGGGTGATACTACTATTTTATCACACTGACTGGTGCAACATGGACTTTCCTATGAATCTTTTGTACTGCAGTTGCATGTGTTTATAGAAATACCTGTCCTAAAGCAAATTTTGCTTTATAAAGATGATGTTAATGTGATTCTCTTTCTAATTTGACAGATTTATTGTCAGAAAAGGTTACAAAAAGGTTACAACAATGCCTCTTTTGCCACAACTGGACAAATAACAGTAATAATGAAAGCAATATCACTTGTTAGAGCTGCCATTGTCTGATATAATCAGTCATATGCAAATATATTTGTGCATCTCATCTGCTGAGAATAATAACATCTCCACTCCGCTCTCACCATTTTATGACAGACCAGTTCTCTTCTATACAGAATGGATTTTAATATCTTGATGATAACCTGAGTGTAAGTTAGTGACAGTGTTTTCACCACTGTGCACGGTCAGTGAGCCGTGCCCGCTTTGAAAACATGTCCAGCGAATCTGAATGAATGGAGTTACATTACTGTGGCTGGATACTGTAATGTCACACGGTGTAAATGCTGCTTGAGAGGCCTTTTCCACTGAAGGGGAACACTTTATTCTGTGACACCATCAGATTTCAGCAACACAGGGCCCCACTTGTTATCTGCTAATAGGCTCTGGGAAACATGAGACTGTCCAGTGTTAGCTTGGCTTTAAAAACATACCACTTTAACCCAAATTAGGTTATCACAGATGATTTGTGAGGCTTATAAAGTAAACACAGGCAGCGATTCACAGTGAAGCCATGGATTTTGATGTAGGAACAACTTGAGGAGGAGTCTTGTGTTGATGTCAAGTTTTCATAATACCAGCTGCTCTCCTTCTCTTTAACTGGGGAAATAGTTAGACCAGCATCACCATCTTACTTTTTGACACAAGCAGAAGAGGAGGTGAAGACATGGTATTTCAGTCAGGTTTATGTCAGGCATTAAAAAAAAAAAATACTTGTATGTTTCCTCTGACTGTTGACTGCAGCCAGTGTATTGTTGCCTAACACAACGGAAGGCCATGCTCTGCCATCATAATGCTTCCTCTTCACAGTTGTGTTAGAAATGGACAGTTTAAGACGAGGAAATGGTCTTGAAAATTCAGTTTTAGGCACAGTTTTGTGTACTGGATAATTGTGTATGAACAGTAACTTATTAATTTTTCCCAAGCACCTATCAACATCAGAACATATTATTTTGTAATTGAGACAAAGCTGTAGTTATCTGATTGACTGGAAGATAGTCTGCAGATATTTGCGACATAATCTGCATCTTCAGCACTGTGGTTTTGCTTGACTGTGCTACTGCAGCAGAATTCATTTGTCAGAGTTTTAACTAATGATGACAGTAGCTTTGGCATAAAAAAAAAAAAAAAACNAAAAAAAAAAAAAAAATCCAGAAACATGATAAACTTGATCCTCAGCTCTCAGAGTGAATTTTGACAAAACCCTGTGTTACTCGTTAGCACTTAGCTGTGCTATGGAAGGATATTAATGTGTGGAACTGGGGTGTGTTAACGTGACTTCTGAATAAGATAAGAGTGGTAAGAAGATAAAAGTGGTATGATGATGAAAAATGGCAGGAAGTTCGACTTTAAGGAAATTCATCTGGTTTGCATGTTGACATAAACATTGCATGCTGTGGCCTGAAGAAGATCAACACTGATAACAGAGCAAGTCGACCAGCAAATTTATGCAACAGGTTTTGAAACACTTCGCTTAAAGGACCACACCGGTGATTGTGCATGTTTGACCCCAATATATACAACCTGCTTACATGTTACATTAGTAACAGCCATTTCTCAAAACATACTACTAGAGCGGTACATTTCAGAATTTTTTTTCCTACCTTCCAGACTGCCATTAGTTTCAGTTCATTCCAGTACACTATTAAAATCAACTTGTTGAGACTTGAAACATGCTTGAGATATGTAATCCATCACAGCAAACAACACAGCCATTAGGCTTTTTTTGCTGAAGTAACTTTATTTAACCAATCCAACACGAAGCTGCATGGAAGACAATGCATGTCTCCACCAGGAAATATAGTCCCAGGAGAAGACTGCTTTTACCAAGAAGTTAAAACAACCGTGCCTACTATAATCATGTGTAAGTGTTAGAAGGTGAAACATTGAAAAATTTGAATTTTGAACATTTGATTTTTAAAGATTAGGGGATTTAGAAAAATAATCAGAAAATTAAATATGGTTTAATGTTTTGGAATTTGATTGTCAGTAACATGTATGCAGGTTGTGTATATTGGGCTTAAACATGCAAACTTGCTGTTACGGTCCTTTAAGTGCTTGTGCCAAAATATGATAATATTTGGCTAGCCACTGGCCACATCTGTTTATTTTCTTGAAAATAAAGCTTAAAGAGCTTTACAACAGAACCAACCAACCTGAAAGCATCAGATGAATAACAGGTTGTCAAAACACAAATGATAATTTAATGAGTATAAGTTTGTAGGATTCAATTTAAAAAATTTGTCCTAGGACCTTCCAAAATCCTGGACGAGAAAGGTCGACGACTCTTAAATATACAAAATTCACACCTCACGAGTACGAACGTTTATGTCCACATCACTGCTTTTAAGAACCATTTCCATCACAGCACATTTCTCATGGAACCTGAATGTGCAGGAGACTTTAAGCTGCTTACGGCCACAGATGTAAGGTTCAGGGGCGGTCAGAGTGAAGGAATGTAAGACTTGTCCGAATCCTTTTCTATGTCGTGGTCAGGTGATACACGTGCTCTTTGTTTTGATTGTTGGAATCTGGAGATCTTACCAATGAGAATGTAGTTTCCAGTAGAAATGAAAACATGTTTCTGGTTCTCATTGTACTGTCACATATCCTTCTATTTCTTTACTTTTAAATCTTAATTCCTGTATATGTCTACAGATGGAGAATTTTAATTTGACTTTGGTTATTTTCACTCATGTTATTAATTTTCAACTTGGTGTGTGCTTTTAAAATTCCTGGGATGTTTCTCCATCAAGGTGTTGTAATAGCTGATAGACTACTTAATGTACTGTGTAGCTAATCATTCTCTGGCTCAGTCTACATGCTACACTGGCACCACGTTTTAAGTTGTATAGACAAATAAAAACGAGTCTCTTACTAAAAACAATTAGTGTGGTACGCCAGGATTGTTGAAAATTTAAACCAAACATTTCAACACAAAAAAGCTCCAAGGAATAAATTCCTTTACTGTATGTTGTAAGCAGCTTGTTAACAGTATAATACAGTAATTGTGAGAAGATGGAAATCTACACATTTACTGGGGAAAACGTGCATTCATAAAGGTAAAATTAAGAAATTTGCTTGCTGATGCCATTGAAAACCCCCGGTCACCATGGCACACAGCTGATCTGTGCTGCGTTGGGCTCATCGTACCACATGGTTACTTGCTGCATCACGTTTGCCTGTGTAGGGAAGTTTTGTTTTTTTTTTAGGTAAATTGTGTATTTCTTCTCCAGAAAATAGTTTTAGTGTTTGTTTTCATGGCTGACATTGCACAATATAGGTCTGTTACTTGATTAAGAATATTCCAGTTTATGCCAATTTCAATGTAATTAAGGTTGTATCCATGACGTTTGAAAAAATCGATTAATTGACTTAACCTGAATACAATCAAAGTTTTAACATGCATGTAAATGTACACACACATGATGTCATGCTCTGTCAGTGCTGATTGATTTGTGTTTTCCTATATGTGCTTGTTTGTCAGAACTTAAGCACTCACTATGTCTGATGGGGATTACGATTACCTCATCAAATTCCTAGCCCTTGGGGACTCTGGTGTAGGAAAAACAAGTTTCCTCTACCAGTACACCGATTGCAAATTTAACTCCAAGTTCATCACTACAGTCGGAATAGACTTCAGAGAAAAACGAGTGGTGAGTTATGTGCTTTCTCAAGGCATTAGGAATTTTAGCAGTGGAATCATTTTTATCTGTTCACACCTGCTTCACTTCAAACATTTGACATTTATTGTTGCTTTATTGAAGCTAAATCGGCATGTGATTGCACATTTTTTTCTCTTTTTGTGATGTAACATTTTCTTCGAACCTCATGTCCTACAAACATTTCTGGCAGCCTAATGGAGAACATAAATGCATTCCAACTCCATTAAGCCAGTGATTGTGTAACAAAAGGCTAGTGATGAGTGTTGCTGAATCAGTCTGAGTAATGAGTTACGGTGCTGAACGGCAGCACCCTCCTTAAGATTCTTAAAAATAAACACTTCATACCAATGGTAGCAGCTGAGCTGTGCAGCATTCCGCCTTTACTGAAAATTCACTAATTATGCTGCTGACCAGTACACAGTCTAATGCCTGAGCAGCTGCTGTTGCTCATGGCTGGAATGCTGGAAAGTGATGTTTCCTTCAGTTTATGTAAAAATAAAAAAGTATTACAGCAGATAATGGCGATAGCTCGGTTTGGATAGTTGTGATTTTCTCCATGAAAATGTACAAATTGTAAAAACCTTTTGCTAAGGAGCTGCTTTTTGAAGCATTACAAGGAGGCCACTTCTTTATCACAGTGGAAGCACAGTTATACTGGGTCATCAAATTACACAGAGCTGTGCTAACTGGCTTTCATTGTTTTAATACATAAAGATGAAAAACAACATGCACACTATTCAAATTTTCATGGGCCATAATGTTGTGGATGTCTGCAGCAGTTTGCCGCAGGCAAACCGACGGAAGTAACCTGAACTTTCTGGATGAGATTTTGAACGATCTGTAAGACTCCAGTGAAACCTGCAGTAGCTTAAAACTAATCTTGCCACATTAGTTTCAGTAGCCACATGTGCAGACTAAAACAAATTGTTTACTGCAACCAACAGACTACATACCTGTTAGAATAAAATGAAAATAACCCAAAAGTTAATTCAGCAGGCCACCATGGAGTTTAACGTCACCTGATCACTGATCACTTTACATCTTTAAATCACTGACATGCAAGATTTGTACTTGTTGTATTTTTGAGTGAATACCGCTCTAGTATATGCATGTAGGAAATATTTAGAAGCCTCGTCAATACAACAAACAGCAGATAATGACAGTGACAACAGACTTCAACTAGCTGAGCCCTCTGCACGCACACACACAGATATGCACTAAAACACGTTAACATAGATTTTTTTGGGTTTTACTTCATCTTGTTTTTATTTTCAAGTGTCATTAAGTAAAAAATGAATACGTTATTTGTCATTTTGTTATTCTGTCACTTAAAATGGAGAGAGACTTACAACTGCACTGGACTAAGAGCTTCACCAGTTTGTCTACAGTAAGACCAGTCTGAATGGTGTTTCAGTATTTTTAGATTTGTATATTTATTGTCTCTTGCATTTGAGGTAAATGTAGTGGAAAGAACATCCAGGTTCATTGAGAAGATATCTGGTTTGTTCCTTTTTAATGCAGATATACAAAGCGAGTGGTCCAGATGGGACCTCAGGTAAAGGACAGAAGATCCACATGCAGCTGTGGGACACTGCTGGACAGGAGAGGCATGAAGAACCATCTTCTCTGTCACGCCAACCAGGCGTCATTTCAAGTTGTTTTTAAAGCTGCATTTTATCTACAATCAGTGACTTTGTAATGATTTTTTTTTTCCCTGAATGGTGTAAGGTTTCGGAGTTTGACGACTGCATTCTTCAGGGATGCAATGGGTTTCCTCCTCCTGTTCGACCTCACAAATGAGCAAAGCTTCCTTAACGTGAGAAACTGGATGAGTATGTACTTTGATTTATCACACTAAATGCACATTTTTAGTCATTTAGCTTTTATTTGACCAGTTAAAGTACACTTTCACATGACTTTTGACCACATGGCTGTTGACATACACAAACTGTTGTGTGATTAAACTTGTAAGCTTCCATTTAAGAATGTCATCATCTACAAAATTTCAATTTTACCACAGCCGCTGTTCCTGCTATACTCATTTTTTTAACTTCAGGTTTTTTTTGATTGAATAATATTTATCTCAAAAGCATATTTATGACACAATAGAAATGTTCTACAGCTCTAGTGACTGACTGGTTTATAGTTTATTCNAAAGCATATTTATGACACAATAGAAATGTTCTACAGCTCTAGTGACTGACTGGTTTATAGTTTATTCTTTTTGTGGTAAGTAGCAACAGTTGCAGTATTACCTGTGATTTTGCGCCTAAGGCATTAAGTTGGTTCATACTTTAAATTTCGCATTTGTGCAACAATTTCCCAGTGGAATGGCCTAGATTCTTTGAAGCAGCAGCAGTTGACTTTAAAGGAGTATACTGGTGATTTTTCACATTTTAGCCCAATAAATACAACCTGCATACATGTTACATGACTGCCAACCATTTTCCAAAACATTCTACTGGAGCAGTACATTTTGGATTTGTTTTTCCTACCTCCCAGACTAACATTAATTTACTTCATTCCAGTATGCTATAAAAAAAAAAAATCAACTTGTTGAGACTTGAAATGAGCTTGAGATAGGTAATCCGTCACAGCAAACCAAACGTTGTTCTTATTTTTGTCAAAGTTACTTAATTTAACCAGTCCAACATGGAGCTGCATGGAAGAAAATGTATGTCTCTGCCAGAGAATTTCATCCCAGGAGAAGACTGCTTTCGCCAAGAAATTAAAAACAATTGGACATACATGTTAGCAAGCAACACATTGAATTTTAAGGTGGGTGTATCACCTGAACATTTGATTTCGAAAGATTGGAGGATTTGGCAAAATTGGAGGATTGGAGGATTTGGCAAAATAACAGGAAAACTAAAGCATGGTTTTAAGTTTTGAAAAATGTTGTCAGTAACAGTGTGTATGCAGGTAGTATTTATTGGGCTTCAACATGCATAATCACCGGGTATGGTCCTTTAAAACCTACAGTATATTGGGAATTAGACTGGACTAAATCCCTTATCATATTTTTCAGGTCAGTTACAGACTCATGCATACTGCGAAAATCCAGACGTTGTTCTGTGTGGTAACAAATGTGACCTAACAGACCAGAGGGCGGTGAAAGAAGAAGAGGCACGCGAACTGGCAGAGAAGTATGGGTATGTGTCAGCTGATCCACTGAGCCATTTGTACATGAGCCGCTCCCTGAGACGTTTGTCAAGGAGGCAGTGGCTGCACTGTTTGCCTAACTCTGCAGGAGAATGCTGGACTAAATTGGTCCTCCTTGAAAAGCAAATATTTGTGCACATGCGTAAAATATCCTGCTCTGGGTCCATTTAGACACACCTTTACTTAAAACAGTAGTAATGGATGCGTGCTTCAAAACTGTTTTAACTGCCTACTAGAGATGGATGAACCTCAGTATAAAACATAACATGCATCACCTGGAGCTGACTTTGCCAGGCAATAGTAAAAGTTTCATTTAGCTGCTCCAGCATTAATTTTTCTTCATGCACTGACTGTATGATCACTTAACCTAGTGACTACACAGGCCAGTGCATGAAGAAAGAGAAATGTACGTATAAAGCAGTGTATTGTTAATCCAAAATTTTGTGTTACATGATAAACAATAGCTTGGTGTTTAATTGATATTCTTTTTCATGCAGAATCCCTTACTTTGAGACAAGTGCAGCTAATGGGCAGAATGTCAACCAGGTTGTGGACGTCTTGCTGGACCTTATCATGAAGAGAATGGAACGGTGTGTCGACAAGTCCTGGATCCCTGATGGGACCGTCCGAGTCAATGGAACCACCAACGCAGATATGTTGGAAGGCTCGGAGAAGAGCAAATGTGCATGTTAGATGTCACAATGATAATGCATTTTAGTCCATAATACTGGTGTAAAGAAATGGTGGATTGTTTTTGACAAGACATTGAAGTTCACAGTGACACAGATTTTTTTTTTTTTTTAACAAAGATGGAGTATATATAGTATTCTTTGTTAGCTAAAACTAACATTAATTTGGCCAAACTTTCATTTTCTCAATATGAAAGAGAGACAGTGCAAATGACAGTTCATTTAGTAACATTACAGTTCAGTCCCTCGATAATGTACTGCAAAAACCAGTGTATTATCAATAACGTGTTTCTGCTGAACTGTTTTTCTGTACAGAGTTAAGTGCCTTTTGATTTCAGGCATTTTCAGTTGAAGTCATGTAACAGGTCTGTTAAATAATTCACACTGGATGGGAGTTGAGGGAATTTGCTTCTCATGATGCCTGGCTTAAACGTTCAGTGTTGATGATTTGAATTTGCTGATTCTGTTTTCAGGCATAAATGTGCTCTGTGTTACAGCAAAGTAAGCGGCCACATACAGTTTGTAATTTTATAAATATGCTGTTAATACTCTTTGCCTGCTGTAATGTTAGTAATTCAAGAAAGTTTGTTGCCTCAGAATATTTGGCTGCAGCTGAAGTTTTAGAAATATGTTAAAAGTTCTACTATTGATGTTACACTGGATGTTTAGTTTAATACTGCAACCTCACAGTGCTACAGCCAGGAAAAACATAGGTCAGATTAGGATTAAAATTAAAAATGTGTTGTGCTTGCCAAATGTTTTCCTTAACAACATGAATTATGGACTTTAGCTAATTACGTACAGTGACGGTTTTGGCAAATATTTACAAAACTGCATGTTCGATAGTTTGATAGTAGGGGGTCACATATAAGACAAATAAAAACTATGTAGATGAGATGCTCAGGCATGTCTTCATCCTGCTTTGCAAAATGATGCAGCTTTTTTTTGGTTCAAGACCCATGAAGCAAAATATCTCACTGAACCTTGCATATGATTAATGTATTTGGAAGGAAAAAAATTCAAACTGAAACTCTTCCTGTATTACCATTCTTAATATTTTGACTAATTTAACTCATAATTGTATTATTTTATATTATGTAATTATATTTGCAATTACAGTTGCATAATAATTTGGCTGTAATCCTCGACTACCAGTCATGTTAAACTGTCAGAAGCCCAAAGCAGAACCTGAAAACTGAAGCTTTGGTCTATAAACATGTATAAGGCATAAAATGGGGTTTGCACTTCAGCTAGTTTACCATCATAGTAAGCTTTTAAAATTGTAATTCCTGTGTTGTACTTATTTTAAAGGTTTGTAAAGAGTTTTTCACTGGGTGAAACACTGAAGTTCCAGTTTGTGAATATTTGACCTATTTACAATTTCTTTTCACAAATCCATGTAATTCATATATGTCATGTTCTTGTTTAAACAGTTCTGTTATGATGCATTATGTATTTAAGTCAGTATGATTTATGCTTACTATTTCACAGATTCAGATATATTTAAAAATTTATCACAGATTTAAATATTTAAAATTCTATCACCAAAATCAAGTTTGATCCTTTATATATACTTTAAGTCAAACAATATATCATCAAATGTGCCTCTTTAATATGTAAATTATGTCAAAAAATAAAAATTTTATTTACTTATGTCTTGAATCAATATCTTATTTTACATAACCTGTCTAGGAAAACAATACAACCACCTGACAGATTATTATGGAACCCCTAAAGTCCTGAATAACGATTTTTTTTTTTTTTTTTTTTTTTAATCTTGTGCGCACAAGTTACTATCTTGTGCCATGAGATAATTATCCCATAGGAACAAGTTAAGTGGGGAGAACCAGTGGCATTACACCAAACATTTAATTAGCCCAACTTGAAAATTATGAAAACTTTCTTTGAAAATGTAGTACTGAGCAGCTCTAGGAAACATATGCAACACTGTATTCTTGCATGGGATTAAATATTTTAGGTGTTTCACCAATTTTTGTTGTTTTGCTTAGTGGGAAGATGAGGGAGGGATTTAACATTGCTTATGTTATGTAACAGAGTTCTATCTGTTCCCCACTTGCCACATACACATACATTTAGTACAAAATTAGATAGTTATTGGCTCACGGGCGCCCTCTGCTGGTAAAGACGGCATCCTGTCAGTTCATAAGAGGAATGCCCAAGGTAGGTTAGAGGCTCAGGTCTCTACATAAACATTGTGTTGCTAGGTGTAATTTTCCATGCAAATATTAGTATAATCGAGCGTGTGGTTTGGACTTTGACACATTTGACGGTGTTAAATTAGTAATTTTTGCAAAAAATAATGCACTCGTCTGCCAAGCTAATGTGGCTAAACTAAGTTAAAACATTTTCCTTTTACAGTTTTGCAGACTTAAGTGTTGATTGATTTGTTAAATATTAGGTAAATATGTTTAATATTTGTCAAAAACTTTGAACCTGTAGCTGTTGGTGCAAACAGTGCAGGGAAATGACTTTCTGCCATAACTGGGAATTGAGTAACTCTTGAGGTTGAAAAACAATGTATTTCGCACCTTACATGTCCAAAGTGAAAAGGTGTTAAAGTTGCTCATTCCCATGTTCCCATCAGACTTTATCCACTTTCAGATGAAAGTGGAAGAAGTTATTATTGCCATAGCAAAAACACAATACTAGGAATTGAGAAATCTTAAAGCATGTTTTCATGTATTCCTTAAAAAAAAAAAAAAACCNTTTTTTTTTTTTTTTTTTTTTTGAAGAGCCTCAGTTCTTGAATATGTTGTTCTCGTCAGTCCTTGATGACGTGCTGAGAATAGATCAGTCTGCTGATTCACACCCAGTCCAGATGGTGGCGGTAATGCACCAAATAGCTGGTCTGCCAACCGCCAATAATTCGCCAGAAGAAGAAGAAGCAGCAACCCAAACACTAGTCGTGCTGAAGGTACCGTAGACACTTTTCATTAGTTTACACAACTTTAATAATTATATTCTTAAGTTATTTTGAGTGATACACGGCTTAGTCCCACTTAAAATTAACCATGGCGTTACTTTTATTTCCACTGTTTCTTTTCTTTCACACCCTGTCGTTTCAGCATTAGCTCGACAAACTGCTCGACAGTTAACACGAATAATTTTTCCACAACAAAAAGTGACATAAGAATGAATTTGCAGTAAAAACCGTTAATAATAGCCATTAACTCTGCTGCTTTTAAAAACTCATCTGCCAAAGTGGGTTGTTACGGTTGTTAATTGTAGCCGGCTAACAGCTGTTGGCTAAGTTAATATCAGTTATTTACTTAAATAGCGTTAGAATAAGCGTTATTAAATAAACGGGATCAACTGTCTGCAGTGTGCGAACTGTTAACTTGCAATACTAGCTGGCAAATGTGGGTATTTCTGACTTAGAAAAGATTGAGATCAACCACTAGTCAACAAATTCATCAGCGGTACTGAAATAATGTTTAATTTTTCGCTACATGATCATGATGATAATATCATTATCATCATGATAATAAACGGTCTTACCTGTTGTAATTATTAGATTTGTAGTGGATATAAAAATTCTACACATCCTTATTGAAATCGCATTTTTTTTTTCTGATGTAACGGTTGAAATCAAAACAATCATATCAGACCTTAACACTGAAATATTAACAGTTATGTCAGTTAGACTTCTCAAACTACTGATAAGCAAAATATATATTAGGTGAGCAGGAGCTTGTTCCTGGAAGCAGATTTACTGAGTTGTCTCAGTAATTTTGCTCACCCTCCAGTCTTGAACATGAACTGATATAGATAGACCTACTCTGAATTTTACTCATCAAAGCTATGAAGCTAGCTCAATAAGCTTTACAGAATAGGATGCTGGTCAGCAGGTATGTGGGTCTTCCTCAGTGTTGGTGGGGTCTGTGGGATAGCTACGAGGTTGCTTGCACAGGATTTTCCTCACTGAGACCCCACATGGCATTGAGTTTGGATGAATAAAAATGATTATTTCCTTTGTTGCAGGATGCCTCTCCGTTTCTGCCCCCAGTGTGAGACAAAGCTGCAGCCTGAGTTTAGATTTTGCCCATCATGTGGGAAGAAGCTTCTTTCTCCTTCAGTAATTGAAACAAGTATGCCTGCATTGAGCACAATCTGTGAGGCCACAGCAAGTAAGGGAAATATTGCAATATTTTTATGTTTAAATGGTGTTAGCCTGATGTCCACTGCTGTGTCTGGGGATCTACGACGGCGCCATTTAACATCAGTTCTGTGCTTCCATAGGAATGCTCACCCAACTTGTTGCACAATTATGTGTATTGATGAATAAATTACCAGTGCGTTGAGTGTGAACTTAAGGAAATAAAAAGTTCTCTCTTTCTACAGGCCAAGCATATATCACCTCTGTTCCAGTTTCTGCTCGTCCTCCACTGCGAAAGACTTGTAAGTCACTTTGTCTGGAGAGGGAAGTTCATTTCTCCATCCAAGATTCATTTCTCCTCACCTGGTCCAAGCACCAAATCTGGGGGCACAGGGCCTTTTCCACTGCTGCCCCCTCCCTCTGGAAGAACTACATTTGTTTGTTCTTTGTTGTACCACAAAAAAAGTTTTGTGGTACAACAAAGAGATGTGAGAAAAGAGATATGCAATAGTATAAGAGATTCAAGTTGAAGAAGTGCCGATATGTATACATTGGAGTCCTGCCGATATATTGGTGGGATCTGTGGATTAGATATTATCAACCAAAGTTGACTTATCTCAGATATATCGGTATAGATACAGTATATTGGTATGTGGGCAAAAATGCAAAAAGAAAATGCACAACAAAAATGTGTCATAGACTATAATTTTTTCTATATTTGACTTGTATTTTGCTTGATTCAAGATCGACATAGTTTTGAATTTTCAGTATTTTGCCATTTACTATATTTTACCACAAGTTTAATTATTATTTACAATAAGTTTTAACAAAGATTGCTGTTCAGAACTACTGGTATTTTACAGTATATTTATACTTGTAGTATATTATGTGAATTTCAGTTTATTGAACACCTAACAAAAAAATTTTCCTGAGCACAAATTGAGGAATCCTTGCCAAAACAGGTTGTTAATGTTATGTGTGTGTGTGAAACAAATGTTGGCCTCGCTATTATCAGATTTTTTGTCATTCTTAAATATTGATATCAGTAGTGGTGTCAAACTGTAATGTGCATGCACACTTTCTGTGCAAAATAATGCATGATAAGATTTTTAAATTATTGAAAAATTGGATCTATGCAGATACTGCAGGTTTAGTGGAAAGGCAGATTCATAACTGAGGCCTTTATCCTTGTAAAAAAAAACAAAACAAAAGTATGTTTGTGTTGACAGGTAACAGTGTGGGATGCCAAGTATCTCCAAAAGAACATCATGTTACCTTTAACCTCACTGAGGAGGTGGAACCAGATTTAGCGTCTTCTTGTCTTCTCTCAAAGTCGCCTCGAACTGGTGAGCAGAAAACAAAATCGAAGACTTGATGTGTTTTATCCATTCACACAGTGCCTTATGGAATATACAATGCTTTTTCTTCTTCCGTCCAACTCTTCTCTCATCCATATTATTTGGGGCTGGATCCAAACAGTGAAAGGAAAGGCAAAGAGCCCAAGGCCTGCAGGGACGCAGACTGAAGTGGTAGACTGTTCTCCTGCTCTTGCTTCTTCACCTGTTGCTTCACCTGTGTCCAAGTCTCCATCAAAAAGTGAGCCAAAACTCTGCAGATGCTAGAAAAGTATTGGCAATATGACAATATTTAGTCTCTAATAAGAATGCTTGTTCATGAACAGTTGCAGGAAAAGGCAAAGCAAAGAAGGCAAAGCGTGTGCCTGCTTTGGAGCCGCTGGAGGAAGGAGAAGAGGTGATGGACACAACGGGCAGGAAGTGGAAGCTGGTGAAGCTGCTGAGTCAGAGCACGACAGAAGTCATCTATGAAGGTAGATGTGCATGTGATGCTCTATATGGCTTTATGACACAATGTAGCATCATTAAGAACACTGCAGATACAGAATACAGTCATTTTATCTGTGTTTTCTATCAAGCAACCTTTAATTAACACAGCCATTTTCATTCCCAACACATGGACTGATGTGTATGTGTTTGTTGGTTCCTGTTAAATGTAGTTTAGCAGCTTTTGTACCATAAGAGTTAGTGTAGTAAAAGAGTTGTAGTTGTCTACTGCAGGCTTTAACGCTACAGTCGACAATAGAAACCAAAATTGTTGTTCTTTCTTTTTTTCAGTTTTGCAAATAGCATCACAGTCAAGTAATAAAGAATCAAATCACATCCTCAAACTGGTGAGTAATGGTGATCATTATTGTAAATTTTTGTTACTTTCTGAATGCTCCAGCCAAAAGTGGATGCATTATCATCTTTATGCAGTCACTGTCCAATCAGAATTTACTTTTGTCTAACAGAATTATGAGAAATAGTTGCTATGCTTTAATTTACATGACGCCCATCATGAGCCGATGAGACATAATATAGTGAGGGAAAGACCTTGTTTCTGCAGTGTAGGCTGATATTATGTGCTGACAGTGAACATGTGATAAAGCATCATGTCAGATACAGGATGAAGGGTTTGCTTTGAAGTAAAAAGTACTCAAATCCTTAACTTTGGTTAAAAAAAAAAACACTACCTGAATAGAAAAATGTTCACGAGAAGTCCTGCATTCAAATGTCTGTTCAAAAGGACCATAGTGGTGGTTTTGCATGTTTGAGCTCAATAAGTACTACCCACATGCATGTTATATTACCATTACCAGCCATTTTCCAAAAAATACTACTGGAGCGGTAATATTTAATTGCTTTTCCTACCTTCCATGCAGCCATTGGTTTCAGTTCATTCCAGTATGCTAAAAACTGTAGAGACTTGAACTGTGCTTGAGATAAATAATCCACCACATCGAACACGTGTATTTGTTTTTTGTCAAAGTTACATAATTTAACTGATCCAACATGAAGCTTCACAGAAGAAAATGTATATTTCCACCAGGGAATATCGTCCCAGAAGAAGACAGCTTTTATCTAGAAATTAAAATGCCCATGCCTTCTACAATCATGTGTAGGTGTTAGCAGGTGAAATATTGGAATTTTAAGGGGTTCATCACCTGAAATTTTGATTTTAAAAGATTAGGAGATTTGGAAAAATAACATGAAAAATAAAAGAAAAAAGTTTTTTTTTAAAATATGATTTTGGAAAATGGTTGACAATAATGTATTGTGTGTGCAGGTAGTATTTATTGGGCTCAAACATACAAAACCAAAACCAAGACTGGTCCTTCAAGGTGGTTCCTTTAGAATTAGATACTATCACCAATCCTCTGTCAGCATTTTATTTTTCTTTTTTTTTCCCATTTTGACTGTATCCATTCTTAGGGAGCAAAAGATGGAAAAGCTTTCAATGAGCAGAACTTCCTGCAGAGAGCCGCAAAGCCTGCAATAGGTGAGGAGTTGTGTTTTCTTCCAAGTTTAGCACAATCAGTGCTAAACTTTTCAAATCTAAAAAATACATGTATAGCATTGTAATTTGTGCTGCTTCCTGTCAGGATTGCACATCACAGTGAAGTGTAAGAGTTTCTAACTGTTACAGCAGCAGTTTGAAATGAACAGAGGTGGTAAGAATAGTAAAACCGTGCTATTATCTGGTTTCTGGCAGTTTCTCAAGTGATCCACTTACACAATACAAAGATACCATCAATCATAATTTATAAACCATTCAAATCAAAGCAGAGGTGGACAAGCAGTCAGTTGGAGCATTCTGTCTGAGGAGACAAATGAAACACACAACTCTGATTTATCCAAAGTCTATTGCTGATTTGCTGTAAATGTAACCTTACACACGTATGACCGCTGTGTATTTGGTGTTTGCATCACACACGGTGGCACTGTGTTCATCCTGGGACATTACAGCCTGTCATGACACTCATTCTACTGTCTCTCCCTAGTGGACAAGTGGATGAAGCACAACAAAATGGATTTTCTTGGGATTCCTTCCTGCATTGGCTTTGGCCTGCATGCAGATTCCTACAGGTGTGACACCACCACAGCTGTTTGCTTGTAATGTTTTTACACATGGTGTGACTGCATCTTAACAGAACTCTGGGCTTTGATACAATTTTCTTTTTGCAGGTTTCTGATTTTCCCAAACATGGGCCAGTCTCTCCAGTCTGTCATCGAGGACGAACATGAGCTCTTGTCTGAGAAATCCGTTCTTCAACTTTCCTGCAGAATAGTGGGTGTTCACACATCATTTGCAAACATTGTTTTTGAGAATTACTCATATTCCTGGACTAAATACAAAATATAGATAATGATTAACCCACGATTTGCCTCACATGGCAATATATATCTATCTTTCACTTTGCAGTTGGATGTGCTGGAATATATCCATTCAAATGAGTATGTTCATGCCGATATTCATGCAGAAAATGTCTACATAAAACCAGGAGAGCAGTCACAGGTCAGACACATTCTGTAGTGACCTTTCATGATTAACCTATTTTATCTATGTGAGTGCTCTTGTGCGGGCAGTTGATTGTGTGTGTATGTGTTGTGTGTTTGTGTAGGTGTACCTCGCAGGATACTGTCATGCTTTCCGGTACTGTCCAGGTGGTCAGCATGTAGAATACCGTGAAGCAAGTCGAACAGCACATGAGGGGACTGTGCAGTTCATCAGCCTTGATGCCCATAAGGGAGCGGGTGAGTCTTGTCTGTGGTGCACCATACCTGAAACACACCTGTTCATGTCAGGGAAATAGATACTGTCTCATTATATAAGTTAGTGAAAACCAAAGTGTTGGAGTTTCATCCATTTTTCGATGAAGGACATCACAATTCCTCTGACAACTTCCGTAATGCTGCTCATGTAATGACATCAGTTTGATTTTGTGTTTTGAACTTCTGTAATGAATCTTTAAAGACTATACCGGCTGTTTTGCATGTTTGAGCCTAATATGTTCAGTTTTCATACATGTAACGTTACTGACAGTCATTTCCCAAAGCATACTACTGGAATGGTGAGTTAAAAATGTTTTTCTTACCTTCCAGACCACCACTGGTTTCAGTTCATTTTGGTACGCTATTAAAATCAACTTGATGATACCTGAAACGTTCTTAGGATAGGTAATCCATCATCGCAAACAAGACGTGTATTCAGGTTTTTTTCTAAGTTACGTAATTTTAGCGTTTAAGCGCAATAAAAAGCGTGGAGTGAATGTATGTCTCCATTGGGGAATATAGTCCCAAAAGAAGACCTGCATTTATCAAAAAATTTAAACGACTGTGACTTCATAATGCTACGTAACTGTTAGCAGGCAAAACATCGACTTTTAAGGTGGGTGTATCGCTTGAATATTTGATTTTGAAAGATTAAGAGATTTTGCAAAATATCAGGAAAGCTGAAATATGGTTTTATCCTTTGGGAAATGGTTGTCAGTAACGTCACATGTATGAAAATTGAATATATTAGGCTCAAACATACAACATGGCCGGTATGGTCCTTTAATGCCTTGTCAGGTGGTTTATGACATACATATGTTTTGCTTTAAAACAAACAGTTACATTCATCTGAGGTGTATAAGTGCATTCATGTTGAATATACAATGGGTGGAATGAAAATATAACACATCAGGGATCATTAAAAAAAAAAAAATCATGGTAACTACACAGTGTCGTGCTAAATAAGCGCCGTAAGAACTAAAGCTAATTTCTAAAGCTTCCCTCACACTAATAAGCATACCGGAGTCCTATTAAAGTAGTGTTGTTGTAAGGGGTGTGTCAAGTAAAAGCCAATGAAGATTGGCGTGTTAATGAGCCAGAAATAGGTCTTAATTTTTGTGTGATGGTGTGTTTTATGAATCACTTCCTGAAATGCAAATGAGGAAATATGGTAGTAACACCTATTTCAAGGCAGCATTAAAATATGCTGGAAACTGGGGTTTATGAATGAGGGAACATGGTTGTGTGATGCTATTACTCCTATCGACAAGTTAAATCTGGTGCTGTGTTTTATGATTTATTCCCATTGTCATTACTGTGTGTGTGTGTGTGTGTGTGTGTGTGTGTGTGTGTGTGTATCTTTCAGCTCCGTCTCGGCGTAGTGACATGCAGTCTCTGGGTTACTGCATGCTGCGTTGGCACACAGGGACTCTGCCGTGGAGCTCCCTCACAAACCCTGCCCAGGTGGCCAGCCAAAAACAGAGGTGAGAGTCATTTTCGCTGAGAATAAGTGGTCTAAACATCTGAATTTCCAAATCTGCACGGCATGGAAATACTGAAAACCAGTGAGTTACTTCTGCGATACTGTGAGCCATCAAAATCAGTGGTTCAATCTAATTGACATTGTTCTTTGAAAATGACAAGAACGGGGATGGCTAAAGGACCATACCAGCGATCATGCATGTTTGAGCCTAAAATATTCAATTTTCATACATGTTACGTTCCTGACAACCGTTTCCCAAAGGATAAAACTGTATTTCAGCTTTCCTGATATTTTGCAAATTCCAGTCAGTATGCTTTGGGAAATGATTGTCAGTAATGTTACATGTATGAAAACTGAATATATTAGGCTCAAACATGCAAAATGGCTGGTATGGTCTTTTAAGTCATCCTTTTAAGTTTAAATCCCTTTAAAATTTTCAGGTACATGGAGGACGTTCCTGCCCTGTTGCACCACTGCTTTGGGGGAAAGAGTGTTTCCAGTAAGTTTGCTTTTCAACATTATTTGTGTTACATAGTAAAATGTGTGATTTCATGGTTTTTGTGTGTGTGTGTGTGTGTGTGTGTGTGTGTGTGTGTGTGTGTGTGTGTGTGTGTGCTCGTCATGGTGTAGGTGCATTTGAGTCGTACCTGACTAAAGTGATGGATCTTCAGTATTCTGAGCACCCAGACTACGCAGCGCTGAAGGCCGGGCTTAGTGCAGCCTTGCTGCAGCTGGGGGGGTCAGTTGAGCAGCCAATCAGCTTTTAGGTGAGAGACACAACTCTACACACACACACACACACACACACACACACACACACACTGTACCTGAGTGAAGTTAGCCCTCCCAACTAACGCAAAACTCTCAGTCGTTTCTGCTGTTAAAATTTTTGTTTGTGCTGCTATCATTTTTTAGATATTAAAGAATATTTTATAGGTCGCTCTGAGGTCACTCAGCCCCCCAACCTGCTCCAACCCAGCACAAATGAAGCACAAACAAACAAACAAGACCATTTTGGGTCAGTTTGGTTGACTCTGGTTGTCTCTTGCTCATAGCGTGTACCCCAGTAGCCTGTACACACACTGGTGCTGCTTGGTTTGCTGCACCAGCGTCTGTACAAAGCCTAGACTTGCTGTTTGGAAAACTACACACACATAAACACACACTGCAATATGGTCAAAACAGTAGGAAACATCATCGTGAGCCGATTCTGCATTATAAAAATATTGCAATGTGTTTTTGTTTTTGTTTGTTTTTGTTTTCAGAGAAAAGACACAGAGAAGTGGAAGACGAACTTAGAGTTTGTATTTATTTTAGAGTTCTTGGTTTTAGCTGTTATGACATTTTATTGCACTGAGGAGTGATTGAGTGAGGAGTGATTGTTCACTCCACAGGACTCACACGTCCGCATAAGAGGTTTGATTCACACCAGTACTTAGCTTTATGAGCAACAATGGTGTTATACTTTCTTGTACGAAAGCCTGATGTAAATGAGTTTTGTCTACTACTGCCCAGTTCACTGCAGTTCGTAAATGTTTGATTTGATGTGTAGATTTCAGATGACTTTCATATTGCTTTAATTGCGAATGCATCACAGTGTTGTTGTAAGTTTTGTTTGGTTTGAGATATTTTAACTGGTTGAATGTTCAAGCATCTTACTACAAATGATTTTAATGAATATACCTGAATTTTTCTGTGAAGGTAGATTAAGTTCCTCTGAATGTAACAGAGTGGATGTCATAAAAGACATGACTCACCTTACAGTGTTTAGGGTCATTTGTCTGAATAACACTCAATATTTCAGTGTTTCTCTGGTTTAACCTCATTTATGTGATAGAGAATCAATCCTTCACATTTATCTCTTCAGAATATATGTGTGTGATTGAAGGAGTATTAAAAATAAATCTTTAGGGAATGCCAGTGTTGATGCCCTTGAAGCTTTTGGTGTTATTTCCCCAGAACTCCTCCAAGGCCTGAGATTCTAATTATAGTACAAACATATTAAAGGACCATACTGGCCATTTTGCATTTTTTATCCTAATACATTCAATTTTCATGCATGTTACGTTACTGACAACCATTTCCCAAAGGATAAAACCATATTTCAGCTTTGCCACCTCCATGACAGATCTCACAGGGAGGAATTTTGAGCACACATCTTTGTAGATTACTACAAAGATTCCAGTAGTAATCTTTGGGCAATGATTCTCAGTAATGTTATGTCTATGAAAATTGAATATATTAGGCCCAAACATGCAAAATGGACAGTATGGTCCATTAATTAATTCAAAAACACAACTCAAAATGCACATTATTTTTAAAGAAAACTTTATAAAGTTTTAACATTTCTGAACATAAACATTTTAACATTTCAGAACATATGCAATTATTTATATGAAACAGTAAATAACTCTTAATGTGCACAATCTGTAAGTCAGAAAATAAACACTGTTAGCATCTTTGCCTGACCTCATACTCTCCTCATGGCATTCATTTATGTAAAACTTTACATCTCTGTCACTTGAGGCACTTTTCTGAATGAAGAGGCTCTGTAGATCACTGCGAAGCATGGCTGGATAGACTATAGCACTATAGCACCACCGTGAGGCAGCTTTTTATACACATCTATAGACCCAATACCTTCCTTACACGTCCACATGTACACACACTGATCAGTTGAGCTTTTTATAATGAACATGCTGGCCCTGTGACACAGTTACACATGCAGGTTAAAATCTATTTTGAAACTGCAAATTGTTTGAAAAATTGGACCAAACTGTATTTTGTATCTGATTGAGGACAAAGGGTGCAACAGGAAGTCCTGTTATTCATGTGGTAACATATGTTCTTGTTTAATATGCCCCGTGTGTCACTGTACGTGTCTCTATCTTGGTTCGGAGCTGATGGCATTTCCACAACACTTAAAGCTCAGGAGGATAAAAATCTTCACACAAACATCACATGCTTTTTAAGTGTTTCCCAGCCGCTGTCTGTGAAACAGGTCTGGGCTGTAAAAAGATGTGACACTGCAGATCAGAACCTTGTAATCCACTGTGCAGCTCTGAGAACCGTTCCCGTCCACAAACACAATACTTTAAAAACCCTGAAAGTCTCCTTTAGGTGATTTTCATGGTTTAACCTTTGAGGGATGAAATGCTTTTGTGTGGATTGAAGGAAGTCATCTACTTGAACTTAGGAAATTCTTTCAAAACTCATAAGATAACTTCATAAATACACCTTCACGAAGCTACAAACAAGGTCGCATTTGGCTGTTCCAGTTTACACTTTGAAACCTGGATTTTCAAGTGAGAGGAACAGTTTATGGATGCGTAAACTGAGTGGTATCCCCTTTAACCCAGGTTACAAAATAAATTTCTGTTTGTCTGTTTGGAGGGGGGAAGAAGAGGGTGCAGAAACCTGTGAATTTACCATTTGTGGTCAAAGCGAGGCAAATACATTTGTGTGCGCAAACTCCACCCATGGTGGCAGAGCCTGTTTGTCTGAGCGCTAAGAGGAACATCCTCAAGGCTCCCCCAATCCCACAGCATTAAGTGGGAGATTGTGATTGTGTAGGTCAGAGTGGGTGGGTAGGGGTGAGGGGAATGGCATCGATTTTTTTTTTCCCCCACTATGTCACTAGAAGACAGTAGTGGCGAGATTGGTGGGAGTAGAGGGACAGTCCTCGTTATCAGGTGATGTCTCCTCTCCTGCAAGATTGAAACAAAAAAGCTAAATCGTGAAACATTTCAATGCCTCAGAGCTGCATTTCTATCATCATGCCAACACGCTACATCTTACCATGATGTTCATCTCCCTTTTCCTCACTGTGCTCCTCCTTATCTTCGGGTATTTCCGTCTGACTCAGATCCTGGAGGTCCTCCACACTTGATCCCTTTTCAGAATATATTTTATACCCACAGTTTTTTTTAACAGTTGCATTTAATTGACATGAAAATGGACACAGAAGTGCATTAAGAGTTTAACCATCACTCATGCATGCTTACCTGTGATTCAGAGAAACGGTCTTCATCTGAATTCCTAAATCCTTCCGGAGCTTCCATAAGGATTTCTAAACCGTCTGCTTCCTCTTCATCGCTGTCAAGTGAGATGTGGTTCAAATGTATAGAGATTAAACCGTAAATTAAAACTAGATTATTAAAATGTTTATATAGCATCTTTCAGACTCAAAGGCAAATGAAAGTGCTTTATGTAAGTATCAAAAATACAATAAAACATGATGAGAAGGAAAATTAAAAGAAATAAAAATACTTTAACACATATTAGCACAATTTCTGACACAAATCTTCCCGACAACCATGACACTGACCTTCCTCCAGAGTAGACGTTCTCCTCGTCCTTTTTTTCCTCAACTATTTTCTCCTCCTCTGCTTTCTGTTGGTCCTCTGCTTGACCACACTCCTCTTGTATTTCTCCTTGGTCCTCCTTTTGTTCCTCATCTTCCTCCTCATCTTCCTCAAGGTCAGAACAATTAAGGAAGTCGAAACTTTCGAGGGCTGTTTCAACTTCCTGGTTGAAACTGGCGGAGGTAGGAAAAGGAACCTATGGAGAAAACAAAATGCAGATGTCAAAAATATAACCATCAACACACAATACCTGCACACAAACGCCAGCTGTGCACGTGCATGAGCTCACCATCGGAGCTTTTACTGCTTGTTTTGAGTCCTGTTGTGGCTGACTGTGTTTCTGCGAGGTTTCTGTCTGGTGTTCTTCTCCTGCCTCTGTGGTTTCGTCCCCTGTCTCAGCTTCAGGCTGGTCAGTCTGTCCTGGTGAATCCTCACATGGATCATTGCCCTCCTGCACTGACACACACACTTCCTGGGTGGCAGATTCCGGCAAATCCAAGACCTCTGGTGCCTCCACCAATGACACAGGACGGTGAGAGGAAACATCAGGACATGAACTGTTCAGGTCTGCTGAGGTTTCAGAAAGCTCAGCCGATTGGACAGACGCCACATCGGTCACAGTACAATCGGGGCCAATCTTGCCGATGTGGCTGTAAGAGCAGGAGCCCTGCAGATGTCCGTTAAGCACCGTGTCTGTCTGACAGAGAGCCTCTGTGCCGTCTGGCTCGTCCTCTTGGTTGGATGAGAGCAACGGCGTGGAGGCGCTGGACTGGTGAGCAGTGAAGGACAGAGGAGTGGCAAGAGTGGTCTGAAGTGTGTTGGAGGCTGTCAGTCTCTGAGTGTGGTGAGCCAGAGCCGGACTGGAGGAGTCGTCGGAGGATTCAGAGGAGTTTGACCAAACTGTCCCGTTCTCCAGCTCCCCCTGCCGCTTCAAAAGAGACTAGCGAGAGAGAGAGAGAGAGAGAGAGAGAGAGAGAGGAAAAAAAGAGAGAAAATCAAACTTCAATATTTCAAGATCATCAGTATACAGTGTATCTACACAGTTGTAGGTGTGTCTTAAATTACATTCCATAAATTAAATTACATAAATTAATCATTTAAATTTTTAAATTTTTGATTCACATTGACAGTGACAGTTATCGTAATCATTAGAGTAACACTCATAGTCTTATTACAAATATTAAAAATTTTCATACAATTTTGCCTCTGAAATTAAGAACAAGTTGGTGATCAAGATTTGATGACCAAGTCTCTGAAGTGGAATTTATCAAAGGAACTTTAGTTAAAAAATTATCTTTAATAAATATCCGGAGACTTTCTGATTTATGTTCATTCTTTTAGATTCTTTGTGTATTTTTCATTTCTTTCTTCAATGATTTCTGTTTCTTCTATTTGAACTACTATGGTAAAATATGTCAAGCCATGTATGAAAACTATATATTATTATTTTTGTTACTCCCACTTCTCACTGACTTCTGTTTTTCTTCTTTTTTTTTTTGTCACTACACACTACACTACAGCTATTCCACACACACACCGACTGTAAACAGGAGGATCGGGTTGTTGTACTGCTGAGGTCACAGCGTAAGGAAGCCGTCTTGTCCATCACGGCATCGTGAAACGCCTCCAGCAGCGAACAGCTCGGTCCGGCGCCGCCATGCGGCACACTCTTCAGCGAGGTGAGGAAGAGGAGGGACATATTGGAGCACTACTCAACCACTATTAAACAGCTACAAGGACCACATCTCTGTTCACACACACTGCTGGTCTCATGCATTGCACCACTGCGATCATCATTCACTTCAGGACTCCTCACGTGAGACACACCTCTCCCACAGCCACACCTCCTAACACACCATCCTCTGCAAATATCCTCACACACACCACTGCTACCACTACACACAAAGCAGTTGGGAAGCAGCTGAAATAGAACAAGCCAGTAAAATGAAAGTAATAACTGCCATCAGTGGAGACACATGGCGAATATACAGATTATTTAATTAGGAATAATACGATGAGTTTCAACGTAAAACTGCTTTACAGGAGAATTACAGAACCCTTTAAATAAAATTAAAAAACTAGTAGCGTAATAGAGCTGCTGTGATAGAGTTGCTGTTGGTGGAAAATGGCGAGATTGAATATCTCATATCATGGACTCACATAGAACACCTGCTCCCGCATAGAGGGTGTGTCAGGAGGACTCTGATTGGACAGCAGTCGTTTGGTAACTGTACTGGTGGAGGATGTCTGGTCATCTTTATCAAATGGACTGAAAGAAAAAAAAACAAAAGAAACAAGGGAATGATGACTGAATAAACATGTTTCATTTCAACAAAAAAATGGTTTCAAACATCACGCTGCAAAAAATAAAAGACGATGAGCCTAAAGAGAGTTGTTTTCAGGATTTAATTACCTCCAGGTGACCTCCAAGTTCAGCTTCACCGTTCCAAGGTCATTGATGTCGACTGCAAGCGTTTGGGGAAGTGGGCAGAACAGGTCGAGCATTTCGCAGGACACACTGCCCACCACCACATGATTGGCCAAGCTCTTCAGCTCTGTCACCTTGACAACCAAAAGAGACAAACCTTAGCCACACAAAGATAAGCAGTCTTTGGGGTTTAACTATCAACAAAACATGCAGCGCCTGTCCACAGCAGCAGACAATGAAGAGCATTTTTGCATGCCGCAGAATGTATGTAGTCAAATAAAATCTAGTTTCCTCACCTTGATTGACAGCAGCTCTGTGACGAGAGGCAGGAAGATGTATTCTTCACTGTCCCATATCTGCTTGTTGCTGACTTCCACGCGGCCCCGCAGCCTCCAGCGTTGGCGCCCATAACGCATGAGAACCTAATGGGCCGGAAAAGAAGCTGAAGCGCTGCAAACAGAGCAAGAGCGCTTCTATGTGTGTGTATGTATTTATGTTTGTCACCTCGTACTGGTCACCAGCACAGAGCCGTGCAAAGCCAGCCAGGCCTGAAACATCATGGACAGAAAAATGAGAACTGGTCTGATGGAGAGTGGCACGAACAGGAAGTTGTGTAGTGTGGGTGTATGAAATGACTCACCCTTCATCTTGACATGAAATTCTCCCATTTGGCTTTCTAGTTCACTCTCAAGTGAGCACATGTGCTGTATGGATAAATAAGGAAGGTTAGTTTTTTTTATCCAGAAAAACCAGAAAAGCACACCCTATGTGCACGTTGATATATTGAAATTAGATCAGTCGCTTGCCTCTGTGCATTCCCTGTAGCCCTTGTTTGCTTCACTCAGACTTTCCCGAGCCTCTTTGCTCCCGGTGGCTGAGTTAAAGGCCGCCACCATCTTACTCGCTCCATCACGCAGCCGTCGCTGTATACAATATGCATCATACAGCTCCTCCACCTGGGAAAACAAATATTACAAAGGTTTGAATGCTTCAATGTAATGTTAAACACGTGTATTTTATTTTAATTTATTATCTTTGTCATCTTAAAAAAACAGAGCTTATATAAAGATTCTCAACTGCAATAAATGCTGCAGGAAATAATTTCTTATTTCTTGCATGTAATCCACACACCTTGCTGAGGTGGAACTCTAAGCGGCGCATAAACCTCTCTATGGCTTTCACTTGCTAAAAAAAAAGAAAAGAGAAAAAGAAGTATTACAGGGCAGAATATTTTACACTCTTACCTCCCACAAACAATTTACATTCTGTGCATTCATGTCAGTAAGCAACAGGTATGAATGAAACTCACCTTATCCAGCTCATACAAAGACCCCTGCAGAGAATATAACAAGAACCAAAACAGTTAACATCACAAAGCACCAAATTAACATCCTGGCTGAGATTTTGCGATCACAGCAGCCAGGATACTGGTGGCTGATTGTTAATACTGGTGTGACTGGTTTGACTAGACGAGTTCTCACCAAGCGGCCGTTCTTCTTGTTTTCTCTGATCTGCTGACCCAGACTGTCCAGCTCCAGCTGATGGACCTGCAGGTATGACCTGACAACAAAAATATCACTGTGACCCTTCATTTTAATATTCCAAACAACCATTTCCTGTATCCCACCTGGCAGTCACACAAACAGAGCCTGAGATGTGTTTACTCACTGTAAGCCTCTGCGTAAGGCAGCATACACTTCATCCAGCCTCTCAGGCTGGGGAGTCTTAGTGGGTGGAATTTTGGTGGAGCCTGTGAACATCCTGCTTCCCTTTCAAGGCACTTTTCTCTTGGATCATACAGTGCTGAGGGGGGAAAGAGACAGAAACAGATAAGAGAGGGGAGATCGCCTCGGATGGTACCTTCATGATCACCAAAAATATACTGAAAAGCTGCTCACCTGCTGAGTGGAGAGAGACTGTCACTGTGGCATTCCTGGAGAGCTGAGAGGAGCGCTGTGGCTTTAACATGTCCTGTAATTATACAGAGAGGAGACATTACACACACCTCATCCCTCACTCTACCTGACAGGAATATTCTTACACTCTGCAATTATCAACCATTCTGATAATTACAGAGGTCAGTGCAGAGAACATGGCGGAAGGAAAAAAGATGGAAAACACTCACTTCCTCCATCTCACCGCACTGTTTGGCTGAAAGTCTGAGATGGTGAGAGATGTCGTGCGTGCAGCAGCCACTGTGGCTACCAATGACAACAGCAGAGAGAACAGGCTGCTTTGCTTCCTTCCTCTTCCTTCCCTCCTTCTTCACCCCCCCTCCACATCCAACAGCAGAGTACAGGAAGTCTCATGGCTGACGCTACACAGGAAATTCTACACAGAAGTTTGGACTAAGAATATAAAGACATCTCTGCAATGTGTGTGAACGCCTAAACAGACTCTACCGTGTTAAAAAAGCGTAGACGAGAGTGATGCCACGGTGAAGAGACGCAGCTGCTGCAGGAGGAGAGGGTCGTGTCTGGGCTAAGCTAGTCACAAAAGAGATTACAGGACTTAAATCTGTCAAGCAAGAACCAAACCCATATTAACACAAGGGATCTGTGAATGAGCCAACACACAGCTTGCACACATATCATTATAGACAGAGACATCTGCTCTGGGTTGTCCTACGTGTGCTGACCTCTAAAAAGGAGAAATGTGTTTTATTAAGATAACAGCTAAAAGCAAGAATCTGGCCCGGTGGAGTCGCCGAGATGGGAAACGCAGACTTTTATTTTAAGCGATAAAGTCTTTTAAAACAATGCTTTACACAGCTGACGTGAGACTAGGCTTCATACACCCTCTGTATTCTCTTGCTGGTTGGGGGCTTGGTAGACCTCAGGGTACATTGGGTCAGGGGTNACACCCTCTGTATTCTCTTGCTGGTTGGGGGCTTGGTAGACCTCAGGGTACATTGGGTCAGGGGTCTATAAACCACTAATCCTAGCTGCAGGCTGGGAAGATTAGCTGGAGTTGGTCAGTGTTAGAGAATGGCAAGGAAAAGGATGGCCAAACTAGGACATGTGCTGTACCTGCACCTGGACCCCGAGCTGGGCCATTCAAGTGCAGTGTTATCACAGTGACACACACCAAGAGAAGCACAGGCACACACACACACACACACACACACACCTGCACTCCTACATCACAGGCTAGGTAATATTGATTATTATGATGTGGAATCAGCTGGTGTCCTCTCTGTCAGATGTATTTTTATCCCTTTCCTTACATTAGGGATCATTAGCAGGATTAATCCTCTGAGCTGAGCACCATGAACAAAGAGGACACTGTTTTCAATCACCTCACAAGACTGGAGTTTCTCAGGGAAAAAGCCTTTCATCCACTGGCTGCATGCACAAACAGAGAGGGCTTCATTCAGGCTCTAAGGCCAGCATTATGTTATTTTTTATAGACTAATCAGTTCAGCACCATAAATTTGAAATAATGATATCTTAAATCTGAGAGATGTTTAAAAATGACTTGATTATTATATGAAATGGGGAAAGCAAGCAAAGTCATATATATCTGTGAAGCTCTACCAGGCAAAAGTTTGGCTTTATAAGTGGATACATGACAAACAATTAAATCGAAACAGGAATCGGTTCATTTTCTCTGTTAATCAATTCCATCGATTATAGATCAATGTGTTCAGCACAACATTTTTTTCCCACTTATTTTTGCATCAAGATATAGAGGGACAGTCCAGTTATAACCAACTACGTAACATTATCTCCCCCCCCCCCCCCCNCCCCCCACACACACACAAGATTTTTAGACAACTGTTGAACCACACACACTGTGGTTTGGTGTGTTTTGGAGGAGGAGGAGGAGGAAGAACAGGAGGAAGAGTAAGGGGCACTGGTGTTTTAACTACAACCACCTCCATTACGGATTAGAGGATTAGCTTAACCCGCGGCAGGAGCCTCCCAGTCGGATCAACATGCTTACACACCGCCGCCAAACTCGTTTCTCCAAGTAACGCTGGCGGATGTAGCTGCAGAGGAAAAACGTCGGGAACGGTGCCGTGCCAAATTCTGTATCCCGTTACTACATGTCCCACCCCATCCCACCCCACCCCTGGAGCTCATCACACACAGGCCACAGAAAGTCCACTCCTGTCCAAACCAGGACCCCCGGCCTCCTGTCCCCTCTTTAAAAGTGTCCACACACGCAGCAGCCAGCTGCAGACAGCAAACAAAAGTCATCAGGGCCTGGCGGACGTCATTTCGACAAGAGAACATCCCTGGAAAGAAGCAACTTCACGTCGGACGGACTCATGCCCATGTAAAGAAAAATGTACCAGGCTTCTTGTGGTGACCTTGGGGATAAAATCAGCGGGTCTTACCTCTGTTTTACACCCCGACAGGCCGGAGAAAGTGACCGGAATCCCATTTCTACCGCGATGCTCCGCAGAGTTTGGGAGGTTTGCACTTATTCTGGGCGCTGTCCTTCTCCTTGATTTCGCAGTTTTTTGTGTCCACAGACAAGTTAGCAGCACGTCCCAGTACTACTTCCGCCTGCGGAGTTTCATGATAAAAGCTTCCCGTTTTATTGCTTTGTAGTAGTTCTCAAGCTGTGGGACGTGTACCACTGGCGTGACCACACATTTCTTAACTAAAACATCTTATCCAGCACATTTGGTGGAGGGCAGTAAGCGCTGTTGTTGTGATTGGGTAGTTACGGTAATCAGCTGCTGAAATAAATATCATGTTTACCGGTACCAGTATGTATTATTTTCAGAAAATCAGAGGAATACTATGACAATACCCAGAAAAACAGGTAATTTGCTAAACAAATAAATTGATGGAGCAACATCAGGGAATTAGTTTATATACAGGTTTCTTTAATAAATTTAAATTTGCCGGTCAAAATCAGGGGGTCGGTTTATATTCGAGTACATACAATTTATGGAAATTCTATTATTGTGGCAATTATTCACGTTTACAATTTGGTTAATTAGGAAACAATTTTTTTTTAAGTAATTATTATTCTCTTTTAATTTAGAATTAAGAATTAAATGCTTATCCTGTGCAGGGTTTTAGGATTTGTCATCATCAATCTGTCACAGAGCTAACACAGAACAGATAAAGCCACTCATGCTCGTTCACAATTTATTAAGGCAATTTATAGTTTTCAGTTCAACTAACCTGCATTTGTTTGAACTATGGGAGAAAGCCAGAGGGGGAAAACCTTCACAGACACAGGTAGAACATGAACATTTCACACAGAAAGACACGAGCCAGATACAAACCCAGGCCTATCTTGCTGTGAGGTAACCGTCAGTTTCAACTGTTACAGGGATGAGCTGGACATATGGGATGTTTGATGAAAATTAAACATGATTAAGTAAGTGAGTACATTTATATATCACTTCAGAACAAGTTACAAAGTGCTCTACAAGGGGAGACTAAAAAAAAGCGACAATGATGATATTTCAAGAAAATGTAAAGAAAACATGTAGTTTAAAATGTTTAACAATTAGCAGTGATATCCTGTCTGAGACTTTGAGGAAGATTGTTTCAAAACCAAGTAGCTATGATAGTGAAAACATGATCACACACTGACACCCCACTAGCTACTATCCAGATAATTGTAATGCTGTCTATGAAACGTGTGAAAGGGGCTCTACAATAGTTGACTGATAAATTCTGAGCCTACATAGGTAAATCTCAAAATTCAGTGTAAAACCACTGGGAGTGGGCAGGCACAATCCTGATCTACCTTGCAGGCATGCTGTGCATCTTGTCCTAATCATGGAATGTTTTTCAGGACCCTTTTACCTTCGAAACGACGGTAAGATTATAAATTTATTTATAATTTATTTATAATTACTATAATTACCATATTTTACCTCTCACCTGTTATGAGCATGGTTGTAGGCTGACATGTTGAAGCTGCATCTACCTCTCCAGCGTCTTTTTTCAAATAACGGGCCATAAAGTCCCCAGCACCTCTGATCTCATTTTCTCTTCTTCGTTTTCTTTTCTGAGCAGCTCATATTGAGAGTTACAGGTAAACTTTTGAGTTTGCCGTGCATGGCAAACCAAACCATTTTCCTCTTGACAGGGAACATTAAATTATTTTAGATCGCTCTCTCTCAATAAAAATATGGAAATGCAACTTACAGGTTTTATTTGACTCCCATATGCTAAGTACAATTTTTACAAATAACCATATTTGGCAAAATATCCTAGTAACTTATTTGACAGCAAGAGAGCTCTCTTGGGCCCTCCCTTGGTTCAGGGCCCGGGACATCTGACCGGTTTACCCCTGCTTGTCGGCAGCCCTGTACCTTGTGGAACTCTTCAGTGTTTGATATTTCAGCCCTTGCTTCCTTCTGGATCAGGCTCAGAAGTTATCAGTCAACCCCAGTATTGTTGCCTGTGTTAAAATGTGTTGCCTGCACAACACAAGTTTGACTCGTTAAAATTTTCAATAATCCTATTCAAACTTGTGTAACAAAAACTTTCTTGCTGCTTTTATTTTGAAATGGTGTCCCGCAGACCGGAAGCGGGGTCGGTGCTCGGTGACGGAAACAGGGATGCCTCGGAGTCTGTCACTGTTTTCTCCGGCGCTGCTTTTGCTGCTGCGCTGGCGTCGCCACGGTGAAGCTAGCGGAAAAAACGGGCATGATGTTTCCGAAGCGGCGGTAGAAGAAAAAAATGCCGACGCCTCCCGCAATCATAGCGGCCATCCGACGGTTTCATTTCAGCTTTAAACGTGTCAGGTGCAGCAGGGCCGTTTGCTGAGGCGGCGGCGGGGACGGAAAGCATGTGGTGTCCCTTTTCTCCTGACTTCCTAAGAAAACAGGACGTTACAGGTGTCAGAAGTCAGGCTTCTGCTATTCATCTTCGCCATTAAATAACTGCTGCCTTCCTGCATGAACTCTATTGTGTCCTGCACAGAAATTCAGTCAGAACACAACTGGAAAATACTATAAACGCTGAGAGAGAATAGCTACAAGCCCAATTTAACCTTTTGTCTAGACACACACAACTCTGCTGCCACTTTTTATTTAGCAGTAAACGTTGAATAACTGAATCCACCCATAAGAATCAACTCATAGATGTGGATGGAGGTGGTCATTTGTTTATAGCTACTGTGACAATTTGATCCTGAAACGTTAGAGAGGCAGAGAATAAAAAAAGACAAAGCCTGAAATGTCAGGAAGAAAATCAAAAACAAAATCCTGAAATAATCCTACAAAAAAAAAATTAAATAAAATAAAAATAAAAAAATAAGAGAAAGCCTGAAATATCAGGAAGAAAATCAAAAACAAAATCCTGAAATAATCCTACAAAAAAATAAAAAATAAAAAATAAATAAATAAATAAAATAAAAATAAAAAAATAAGAGAAAGCCTGAAATGTCAGGAAGAAAATCAAAAACAAAATCCTGAAATAATCCTACAAAAAAAAAATAAATAAAATAAAAATAAAAAAATAAGAGAAAGCCTGAAATATCAGGAAGAAAATCAAAAACAAAATCCTGAAATAATCCTACAAAAAAAAAATAAATAAAATAAAAATAAAAAAATAAGAGAAAGCCTGAAATATCAGGAAGAAAATCAAAAACAAAATCCTGAAATAATCCTACAAAAAAAAAATAAATAAAATAAAAATAAAAAAATAAGAGAAAGCCTGAAATATCAGGAAGAAAATCAAAAACAAAATCCTGAAATAATCCTACAAAAAAAAAATAAATAAAAAATAAATAAATAAATAAAATAAAAATAAAAAAATAAGAGAAAGCCTGAAATGTCAGGAAGAAAATCAAAAACAAAATCCTGAAATAATCCTACAAAAAAGAAAGAGAGAGAGAGAGAGAAATTGAACAGGTTCTGGAATAACACTGGGAAGTTGTCAGAAATAATTGAAAAACTGGAAATAAGATTCAAAATATCTAGAGCAACTCCAACAAGGTGGGATAATTCCAAAAATTAAACTTCAGAAATAACCCACCAAAGGGAAAAGTGACCCAGAAAACCAGGAAGAACCTGGAAAAGTCAGCAATAAGTGAAAAGTCAGAAAAAATGTAAAAAGAAGGGAATGACCCTGGAAAGTAAAGTAAGGAAATAACAAAAATCTGGATTAATTTTGTGTGGAACAACTGAAAGTCTGGGTAACCCTAAAAAGTTAAATAACTGCTAAAATTTTGAAATTAGAGATAAAAACAGTAATAATTTTAAAACATCTGGAACGACACTAAAAAATAGGATACTAAAAAAAAAAAAGTTGGGAATTTACTGGAAAAGCTGGGAATAACCACAAAAGTCTGAATTAANTAAAAAAAAAAAAGTTGGGAATTTACTGGAAAAGCTGGGAATAACCACAAAAGTCTGAATTAACCTCTAAAAGCTGTTAATAACTATGAAATGTTGGTAATAATCATGAGAAGTCTGAAATAACCCCAAAAAGTCAGAAATAATGATGAAAAAAATTGAGAATAACTCTGGATATCCAAATACTCTATGAAATTCAAGAACAATTCCTCACATTTCAGAATTATTTTCAACTTCATAGGGTCAAACAGCAAGACTCAAACTTTTTGTAAAAAAAAAAAAAGTTTGGAGCTACATCACAGAGAATTGATGAAGATGTGAAATATTAAAAAAAAAAGGGGGAAAAAAAGCCATTTTCTGTTTGCACAACACCTCTCTCAGTCACATAAGCTTTGGTGGCATCAAATCTTTGATTATGTGGGTAACAACGTGAATAAACTCTCCCACAACTTCCCGATCATTTTAGGACCCAGATCCACTCACTTTGTCATGCTGTTGAAAACAAGTCAAGCCGTGTGTGATACATGCAGCTCCTATTGTTGCCATTTTGCTGTGATGAAAGTGGACTTTGGAAAAAACAAAGTCATCAAAGCATCATAAATACTCTGGAACACTGCCAACAGTGAAAGCATTATTAATTAGCCTCAACATGCTTTTCTCACATGCTGAGAAGACATGACATTTCACATGCTAAGAAACTCAGTGTTGCAGGACTCTGCTACTCTACTGGCTGCTGGTATCTGTGTATCAAATACTTTGAAACATTCCCACATGAATTCTTTATCTGAGTAATGGACGTCCCATTCACAACTGACAAATCCTTAGCATGTGTGTGATAACCATCAACCATCATAAACTACTGAAATCTTTTGCAAATATGTCTAGTTAGGAAACATTTGAAAGTTTACTCACCATCTTAGATTGTAGAACAGTTGCAGCTAGAAGGGCACAGTTAGATCTGTACTCCACCACAAGTCTCCACAAAGTGTGTCTTGTTCTAATAATCTTTTTAAACATTGATCCCACACTTCCTCTGCATGGAACCCATCCTCACTCTGAGGATGAGATCTCATCGGAAACTCCACACAGAAATGACTCTGACAGGGTTTAAAGGACCATACTGGCTATTTTGCATGTTTGAGCCTAATATATTCAATTTTCATAGACGTAAGGTTACTGACAATCATTTCCCAAAGCATACTACTGGAACAGTGAATTAATTTTTTTTCCTACCTTCCAGACCTCCATTGGTTTCAGTTCTCATTCTGGTTTGCTATTAAAATCAACTTGTTGATACTTGAAACACTTTTGGGATAGGTATAGGTAATCCATCATTGCGAACAATACATATATTCAGGGATTTTTTTTTTTAAGCTATGTAATTTTAGTGTTTAAGCGCAATAAAAAGCGTGGACTGAACATGTCTCCACCGGGGAATATAGTCCCAAAAGAAGACCTGCGTTTATGGAAAAATTTAAAGGACCATGACTTCATAAGGCTGTGTAACTATTAGCAGGAGAAACATGGATTTTTAAGGTGGGTGTATCACTTGAATATTTGATTTTGAAAGATTAAGAGATTTAGCAAAATATCAGGAAAGCTGAAATACAGTTTTATCCTTTGGGAAATGTTTGTCAGTAACGTAACATACATGAAAATTAATATGCAGTATTAGGCTCAAACATGCAAAATAGCTGGTATGATCCTTTAAACTCAGGACCTGTTCACTGTGCGGCAACTACAGCGCTGGCCAAAAGTACTGCACCCCTCTGTATTTTGTGTAAACTTTTCTGAGTTAAAATACCACTTCAAACACAACAATTTTTTAATTTTTTAGTTTTTAGTGTAAATACAACTGAATAAAAAAGACTAGTTGTTAATAGTGTTAAGTAGGAAGACACTTCTGACATATTGTTAAGATAAAAAGAAAAATACCAATATTATTAGTAGAGATCAAATAGTACATCTTTGAAGTAGGGTCAGAACAAATGGTTTTCATGTTTTCACTGACTTGTAGAAATAGTGTAGTCATATTACCTACTCTGAAATCCAAATTTAAGTATAAATAATAGTTGAATATTCTTAACAAATACTCTACTTGTAAAACACCAACAAATGAATCTTGTGTTTGGTACTTTGGTAAAGTTTACACAAAAATACAGGGGGTTGTAATACTTTTGGCTAGCGCTGTACACTAACTACCATCTCAGCTACATGTCCTATAGAGACACGAATAAAAGACTAATAATAGGTATTAATCGCTTTGTCTTTTTTTTTTTTTTTTTNTTTTTTTTTTTTTTTTTTTAATGTATCTTGATCTGGGCCAAATTGCACTGATTGATCATGGGACATGCCTGAATTTTTTCAGAGATTGTTATTTTGCGTTTGAAGAAACTGATAAAATATTTTAAAGTGTCCTCTCACAATGTTAAGAAATTGTTTAAAAGATTTCCTGTATTTGTCCCTCGGTCTGGATTTAAATGACCAATGTACTAAAGAGTGAAAGTAATACTAGATTCAGCATTTAATAAAATGTGTCCAGTCGTTTCTCAGCAAATTTGATTGGACATAAGTTTACTTCACCAAATTTTAGGCTGTACCACCAAAGTGTTAACAACCCAGCTGCCCTACCAGACAGTGATGTTAAATATTAAAGATAAGTGGTGAGATTAACATAACTACAGAAAGCTAAAAATTCAGTCTGAAGGTCTACTTTTTTTTATTTTTTATTTTATTTGGTTTTTTTATGGGTTTTACAGTCATACATCTGTTCTGCCACACAGTCATTATGTCATTCAAGCTGCTAATTCATTGCATTGCCAACAGTACAAAAAGAAAACAGTAACCCAAAGTGGAATGGCTACAAAGAGAGCAAACATTCCTTCCCTGCACTGATCAGTGACAATGTTCAGGATGTTATATGCATAAACTAGGGGCGTTACCTTAGCAAGAAAGGAGCATAAGCATCTAAAAGCTCTTAAAAACTAGGATAGGCTTACAAGGAATTTACTAACCACAGAAAAATAAACCCAAAAATAATTAAAATTTTTCACTTTGTCTCTCATCTCTAAGTGGCTTTATTTGTAATATCACCAGTCACCTGAATGTTGCCTCTTCTTTTATGGAGTGGCCAGTAATTTTATGACAATCATGATGATAATTCAGCTACTTTCAACCTGAAGTCAAACCCAAAAGGCGATTAAAACTTGTTTAACACTCAGCTGTGTTGGGAAGCAGATTTCTATGCAAACTGAGAGTGAAGCTCTTCAATGAGCAGAACAGACACTGATCCAAAGGAAGATAAAACAGGTAAAGAATAAAATAAAAATCTCAACATAAAAACTGAAAGGTTATCTGTGGTGGTGTTTATGTACATCTTCTGTAAAATTACATGCACGCCATCTGTGTTTAGGTACAATTCATTTTTGTTTTGCATGATCAAATGTATTTACTGGGCTATAAGATTTTTATTTCTGCCATTGTACATCTACACCAAAGCAAAGGCAACAATGAGGAGGTCAGTGATAGTTCTTATTACAGCCATCTCACATTCAGACTATTAACTGCTATTCATTTTTGGTTGGTGAGTCCTTATTAAAAATCTTCTTTTTTTTTTTTTTTTNTTTTTTTTTTTTTTTTTTACTTATCCAAGTAATTATCTATAACAGGATTAAAAAGCAAATCTTAAATTACAACATGGATGTTTGTTTCTGTGCTGAATGCAAGTGTTTTGCAATCCTATATACCAAGAATTAAATGAAAATGTGCACAAGGCTCAGCTCTCACATCCATCACCGGTCCATCATGCTGAGGATCATCTCGGGGGTCAGGCCTCCGTTAGGTGGGGCCTCGCTTAGCTGCTGCTCCTGTGCCGTCTCCTCCACCTGGGACAGCTCCTCCATCTGAATGATCGACTTTTCCCCGGCCTCCACCTCCTCTGCAGCTTCCTCGTTGCTGTCCTCTTGCTCATTTTGTTCCGCTCCAACCTCCTTTTTCACAATGATGTCATCCACTTCACCAGTGGCCTCGTCCTCAACACGGATGACGGCAGCCGCTGTTTACAAAGATTCAGGTTAAGAAATAGCGACTTTCAGCCTGTTTGTTGCTCGACTGCCTTTGAAATGTCTTAAAGGCCTTTTTACACAAATATAGCCATTACCAAATATAATATAACAAGTTGACTGATTTTGTAACTAGAATTAAAAAAAAACAAAAAAAAAACAAAAAAAATTTTATTACTACTGCTACTCCCTGCAATATCGCCACAGATCTAGGGGGCGAAAGAAGGTTCAGAAATGTTGCCATAACAAATATATATTTGCAGCGTAACTATGGATTAAAATCTGCTGCTCTGTATGTTTATTATATGTTTCAGTCTTTACTTTCTAACATGGTTTATAATGAGTTCCTGCAGCAACAGCTAATATTCAGTGTTCAGTCTGAGCCGTTTTATGAGCCATGCACAAAAACATAGCTGCTTTGTCGTGCATTTTAAAACGGTATTATGTCTAATACTGCATTTTTATCTTCATTAGGAAAAGTGACACAAACAAACATGCCAGTGTGTGCCAAAATGGTTGAACTGCATCTGGATGGCACCAGCAACATGGTATTTGCCAAAATGATTATAAGTCGCCTTCTGGCAACCACAACATAACCGCACCATATTTCATGCCAATCTAACCAGGTGTCAGGTTATGGACACAAAATAACATTAAATATGAGAATGCTTTAAAGAAATTAAGAAAGTCAAACTTTCAACATCTATCAATGTCCAGCATACAGTTAACAGGATATGAGAGGTCTGACGCTTACTGTCTGGTTTGCTCTTTGGGGGGCGTCCACGCTTCCTCTTGGCTGGTGGCTCCACAGGCGCTGGAATAGGGACAACGGGTGGAGCCTGTTCCACCTCCATCCCAGCAAGCAGCTCCTCTTCCTCATCCAGTTCAGCCTCTATACAAGACAAGTAAAACACATACAGGTTAACAAGTCAGTAGGACAATAATGCTGGTGGCAGTAGAAGCAGTAAAGAGTGAGAGTTAAATCAGTGTTTTAACTTGAATCCAGCTTTTATTTCTACATAATGTAGCAGCATGCATGTTACAGGTTATCTAACTACTCTCAGCTTGGTTTTATTGTGCTTGATCCTATATTGCTTCAGTATTTTGTTAATAATCAACAGCACAACACACAGGTGGAGAGTGACTTGCATTACCCACCACAAACCTCCACCAGGAAGCTTCAATGTGCCATTGAGACTTATGTATGCTTTAATTCTGAACAAATCCTGCATGAGCCGATTTGACCAATCAATTCAGTTACAGAATCAATGTGTCAATACTCTGATTACCACCAACCAACAGCTCAGAAACTGAATGAGCCGTCTTTCCTTTTAACTCAACACATCTTTTTTTTTTTTTTTTTTTTTTACAAGTGCTTTTCTGCCACATTGAGTATCAAACTGCATCAGTGAATTTGATGAGAACAAAAAAAAGAAGTCAACACAAAATGCATATTGTACAGTAGGTTTGTAATACAAACGCCACTTATGAAATGGCAAATAAATTTAAAAAAAACTTAGAAGTACCCATGTCATCATCATCGTCATCCTTCCTGGACTGCATCTTCCTCTTCCTGCCGCGGCGGCCCCTTTTGGGTGTAGCTCCGTTCTCTTCTCCAGTAACTTCACCCGTGCAGTTGTCAGCGTGACGCAGCATGGTGTTCTGAGGAACAGAGCAAACACAACCATCACAAATCAGAGAAACATGCTTCCTCTCCAGGATCTAAAAGCCACTGCTGCACTGTCATTTTAATATGCGTGGCCCATCCTACCCTGCGGGTGAACGTCTTGTTACACTTGTTGCAGACAAAGGCTGTGGGGACAAAGGTGGGATCGTGGTAGCGCTTGAAGTGCATGTCCAGAAGCTGCTTCTGTCGGAATGTTTTGTCACACTGACTGCAGGAAAACGGCTTCTCCCCGGTGTGTGTGCGCTTGTGCATTATCATGTGGCGTTCCTATGAGAGAAACAGGTCCGAGAAATGACAATCAGCGTCAAAATGAATTAGTTGACACGGTCCAGCAGCTACGTGGAAACTTTGACATCAAGGGCTACAAACTCTACATGACTCACACACACACACCTGTCTGCAGCAGTAGTCACACTGTTCGCACTTGAAACGTTTCTCATTCTTGTGAGTCTTCTGGTGTTGGATGAGGGCATAGCGCTCGTGAAACACAGCATCACAGTAACGACATCTCTTTCCTGTCTCAATGAATGAATGCTGCTTCCGCAAATGCACACCTGAGAGAGAAAAGGGCCAGTTCACAAAAATAAAGGGGATCAGGCCAAAACAAGTCCCTATGCTGGCCTGCTTTTTTAAGGGAACACAATAAAAATGATAAATGTGTGTGGGGTACACAGCCATTACATTACAAAACAGAAGTGTGACATCACAAGTGCCAACGGCAAAAAGAGAGAACTATGACATGACAACAAAAGAACAAGTGGCTATAGAAACACATAACATACCAAGGTCACTCTTGCGTGCAATGACAGTGTCACAGTGTGGGCAGTGGAATTTGGCCACATTCTCCGTGTGTTTCTGCAGAATGTGCATCTTCATGGTGCCACTCTGTGTGAAGCGCGCGTGGCAGATGTAGCACTCGTACGGCTTCTCACCTGCAACACAGCAGAAAACATACAGGAGCCGTCCTGAACTGGAAGAAAACAAGGAGGGTTTCTTTTGTTTGTTTTTTCACCACTTGAAGCTTGTGAGCATCTAACCCGAGTGTGTCCTCATGTGTCTCTTCAGCTTGTACGTGTCTCTGCTGGCGTAGCTGCACAGGCTGCACTGGAAGGGCCGCTCCCCCGTATGAGAGCGAATGTGCCTTTTCAATTTACTCACCTATGAAAAGAAGGGAAAAAAAACCCCCCTGAAATTAACATCCTATTCCAGACTACGAGGAGGACATCAGGCAGGTCCTTTACGAAAATCATGAGATTACGTGCCTCCACACTACTGTAGTCACACATGGAGCACTTGAAGGGCTTCTCATGTGTGTGTTTGTAGCGGCGATGGCGCACCAACTCGCCACTGGTAACAAATGCCATATCACAATCTGTGCATTTGTGCGGGCGTGTGCCTGAGAAATGGAAAGGAAGGAGAATCTGAACACTGGCAAAATGTATTAATGAAACTGTTCTATGCTTACAGACCAAGAGTAACATGTATTCAAGCAGCAACTAGCATGGATGCAAAAAAAAAAAGAAAAAAAAAAAAANAAAAAAAAAAAAAGACTGTATTTAATCTCATATGATCAGATTAGCATGCTGTCAATATTTCAAAAGAAATAATAAAACTCAAGCAGGAATCTAACCAGGCAGCATTGAAAGAGAAAAAAAAGTACTTTCTTAACTTAGTTATCCAAATTTTGTATATTATACCAAAATAATTTCCAACATCAACATATAGAAGTACAAATGGTGCACTTTGAAATACCAGTGTGTGTGTTAAGATGATTTCTCAGCAGCGTGACTGTTCTAAAGGCTCTTCCACACAAGTGGCATTTATGTGGCCTCTCATCTGTGTGGCTCTTCATGTGTCGGTCCAGGTTGGAGCGTCGTGGACAAGTGTAGCTGCACAGCTCACACTGAAATGTCTTCTTTACACCTAGACACAAAAAGTAGAATAGGTCTTTTGAAAACAATACAAAACCAACTGCCATGATGACTTCACCAGTTTAGGACAGTAAAGAGATCAGCCTCACATTTATTTCATTATCCGATATACGCACAGAGAAACAGTTCTGAAATCTAACCTTTTTTCTTGATCTTGGTGGGCTTGGGTGGCTTCATGTTACCGACAACCTTTTCGGCATTCACCTCTGACAGAAGCCCCTCCTGCTGCTCCTCTTCAAAGTCATACACAGAAACATCCATGTCACGATCTCCCTCTGCGTAGCGCAGGCGGCTCTTCTTTCCTTTCTTTCCTCTGCGGATAGAGGCGATGGGCTGGTAGTCTGGGTCCTTTGACCATTCAGGGTCTTCTTGCTGGATCTCTGCAGGTTCCTCATCCACTGCCACTTCTTCCTCCTCATCCTCCTCCACCCTTGTTCCTTGCAGCTCCTCGTGGGCTGCCTGAAGCTCCTCCTGCTCAACAGTCTCCACCTCTCCATTAGCACCCACTTTCACCACCTAAACATAACAATGTCCTCTTTAATGACAAAGTTTCAGTGTTCTATGGAGCATAACAAGATTACACGAGTAATATTGTAGTTTGTTTTAGAACATGAGCTGAGGGAAATGGGTTTGTTTTAGAGCAGCCCGGTGTGGTTTCTCACCTGGAAACCCTCCGGCAAGGGAAGTGTGTGACAGATAACAGGCTCTGCATCCTTGTTAACTGTGGAGGCATCAACGTAGGTGGCCTGGAGCCCTGCCACAGTTGCTGTCGTAACTGGTACCTGCACCAGCTGAAGATGACCAAGACCTAATGCAGCTCCTGCCTGCTCCTCCATATTCACCACCTACACAGAATTTCGACATTAATAAACAGAGTAAGCAATAGGGCTAAATTATTAAAATTCAGCATAAGCCTAACATATGTTTCATGCAAACCTGGAGGGTGATGATCTGACCCTCATCCCCACCAGTAACAGTCACTGTGCCGCTGCCCTCCAACACCTCAGTCTTCATCTGCAGCAGAGTTGGATCGAGAGCGTCCATCACCATCATCTCCATGTTACCAGTCACCTCGCCTTGTGCCGTTATAGTTGCCGCCTGCATCAAGGCCTCCCCACTCTCTGGCAGGACCTTTCCATCAGGAGCCAACACAGCAGCCTGAGCAGTCTCTATGGAAACAACCTCGCCCTCCATGGTAGTGGGCCAACCAACACCCCTGCAAACAGACAGGAAAAAAAATTGTCAAAAAAGTTATCAAGATTTATGTGAACCCATACATATAAATAGAATACACTTTACTGTCCTAATTCAAAGTTACATAATGACATGACTGAACAGCTGTGAACAAGTATTGTATAACAACTCACAATGAAAACTCTCCTATCAGATGCAAGATCCCTTTTATAATCGCTGTAATGATATATAGCTAATGCAGTGTTGTAAGTAATAACATTCTTCGATGTTAATGCAACAACCACTAGTGTTAAAACAAAGGTTTTTCTGTTAAAACTAAATTTTCTGTTCTTCACTGCCCAGTGACATTTCAAAACTGAATTTTTTTTTTTTTTAAACACACACACACACACACACACAATAATCACAGATAACACAATTTTCCAAAATTATAGATATCATGTCTTTTTTTTATAATTCTCTATTTTTTTTTTATTAAAAAAAAAAAGCATTTAATGTTAATAATCTGTTGCAATTTTTCATCAAAGCTGTCATATACTGTCAAAAACTGCCAAATGACCTAGCAGCCCAAGAGTTAAAATCAGTTGGTGCTAGCAGCAATGAGTAAATTGGGCAGGCAAACAATGCTTAATGCTACACAAAGGACCCAATTACTTAAAAGTTAGGTGTGTATATTATATACATGCTAAAGATGAACATTAATACAGAAACAATGTGTTTGATAATGACACAAGCAGAACTGAAATGATGAACTGATAGTCATAAAAAAATTCTTGATTTTAATTATCAATTATTCCTTTGAGTTCCTAGAATAATTTCCCCAAGCACAAACTCAAAACATTACATGGTTCCAGATTCTCTGCATCTTCTCTCTGCTTCATATCATGCTGAATCTCTTTGGAACTTTAAACTGTTTATTAGACAAAGCAGGAAGCTGAAAGACGTCTAATTGGTTTCTGAGAGCTGTTGGTGGGCGAATGTCACCATTTTCTGACAAACTAAACGCCAAACAATTAAAAAAATAATCGATAGATTAGTCGATACTTCATAATGATTAGCTGTAGCTTTAGACCTGGAGACTTAAATGACTTAGCACTGAAATTATCTTGTTGGGCTATCAGGTAAAACAGAGCTTAGCGACTAAAGCTTGCTAACAACATATTGTAAAAAGTAAACGATGTGTTTCCACACTGTATCATGTGTGGTCTTTCTTTAGGATTGTTTGTTTTCTTATTTTCGCCAACAATAAGGGCCATATTGAAAATAAGTTAATGTATGCCTTTCTGTGCTAACCTGTGGAGGGGTTAGGTATTTGGTTGTGTTTTCATCTGTTTGTACTCCAAAATAGAAATTACAATTTGTCGATCAATCAACCAACGCTTCTTAGTCCCTCAATTGCTTCTGTTAGTAACATTTAGATTGCAGATAACAAACCATTATTAGCAGTCCGCAGTGTGTCAGCTTAAAAAGGGAAAAAAAGTACTTTAACCTTAACTCGTGTTAGTTAAGAGAAACTCGAGAAGCGCGAGTGTCTGAAAACAGGAAACAAAGGACACGATAAGATGGACGTCAGGCCTGAACAAACTTAAAACCCAAGCACCAAAGATATACCATCTCTGTACAAATATTTAAAAAAATATCGGACACAAAGCACGAATACACTCAACCGAGACACTGAGTTATAGTTTATATAGGGATTTGGTGAATTTTGGATAACGATAGAGGGAGACAAACACCCCCCTGGCCGCCTGGCCGGTAAGCCCTACCGTGACACCTAGAGGCCGACGACAGCTCCTACAAAAACGTTTCCCTGTTTTGGAGCGACGTTGTCGCTGTACTTACTCCTGGTTGGTTCTTTTGGTCGATATATTCGCTTGGAAGCTCAGTGCCCGCGTTTGTTCGTTCAAATTCCACTGGAAATGTCCTTACCGACTGTGCACCAAGCTAATAATTTTCTCCCGCTTTGCAATAGTGGGCCTAACACAAAATGGCGGCCTATAAGGGATAACAGGCATGCGCACAAGGGAGGAAAAGGGAGGGCTCGCGCACGATGGGCGCCAGTTTTGAATTGGGGCGTGGGCGTGGCTTCAGTGACGAAGACTAATAGGTACGGCGATAAATTAAAAACAGTCATCCTGAAATGATTTGTGTGAAGTGCAGGTATCATAACTGCATGAACCAATGAACAACCACTCACTTAAGTTACAGCTAAGACTTTGAGCAATAAAGCACTGAGTAAAATCAGCCATCAGAGGGCAGTGTGATGTAGGAGATGTATAGGGCGGGCGTCACGTCTGACACACACACACACACACACACACACACACAAAGTCGTGATTGCATGTCTTCCTCAAGGATTTTTATACTGTATGTCAGTGTATGTTGTAAACTTAATGTTTACATCCAATCAAATCATCTAAAGATGATTATTAATAATTACTGAATCAGTAACTTAAGTTATTTATATTTGGAGTCTTGGAGTTTTACCTGAACAATTTGTCTAATGTTGCGATATGGTGTCCCAAAATGTTGATTCAAATGTCCCAGTGAGAGTAGGCCACTGATGATGGCAGTATGATTGTGTTTCCAAAGAAAACCTACACTTCCAACCATATCAGATCACTTTAATGTGTCCACAGACTTTTATTATGCTGCCATTCTCTCACATTTTAATATCCATTCTAATGTTGTATTTCTGAATTCGTGTTCCATGTTTTTGAAATGGCAAAAGGAGCTTTAAGTCCTTTGGTGAGCTTCATGGTGAAATACTAATGACTGCTAAATCTTTCTAATCTTATGTTTCCCATTCAAAACAATGAAACAGTCAGGGCATGTGCCGGCAGAATCAGAACACAGAATCATGTCTCAAGTAGAGTTACTAAGGAATGGTCTGCTCCTTCAGGTCTTAATAATACAATTTGCTGCACATAAAGAAGTTCAAAACTAAGTCTCATTTAAAATAGAGGGTTCCTTTTATTGAAGTCTCATTTCAAAAATTTGATTCAATAGCATTATATTTCAAGTTGGATTGAAAGTCACTATCACATCTGTTGAAGCTTGTGAATACAATAGTTTTGCTTTGTTTTCTGAGCAAGCCTTTCAGCCAGGGATAAAACCAGGACTTTGAATTCCTGAGGTCATGAGTCCAATTCCACACTCACTGAAAACATTTTGACCAGGCACAAAAAAAAAAAAAAAAAAAAAAAAGCCAGTAAAATTTTAAATCAACTTATATTTTCCACAATTTATTTATTCATGTATTTAACTGTTGGGTGATTTTTTTTTTTTAAATAAATACACATATATTTCACATATATTTTATTTCCTTAGTTGATGTCTAAGTGGTGTTTTAGAACCTTCTCTATGACTTGGGGAAATATTGATTACTTTTATCGTATTTGTATTGTATATTAAAATTGGTCAAATTTCATAACTCCAAAATTCACAGAAAAATAACTGAGGACAGGTCCTCAGTGTCTTTATTGGTGGTTGTAGCCCTTTGCATCTCATTATCAACGGACTCCAACAATCCTCACAGGAATCAGTGTAATTGAGGCATGAAACCTACCTACCTTTTTTAATTAATAAGAAAACCATTGTGCATTCTTTATACCTTCACAGCATAATCCACTTTTAGGGTCATAAGAAACTACTGGTGCAGTCAGTCACTTACTGCACTTCATAGCATCTTCTTGGCATACAAAATTAATTATTAATTTGTTACATAACCATTAGAACATTATGTTCATTCCAGTTATTACCATTGCATTATAAATAAAAATCTGTCTACATCCTTGTTGTAGGTTCACATAGATGAAACAAATATCACTGTAATTATTTCTCCTTCTGCCTGTTCGTATTTATCACCATCTTTTTCTCATGGATTTTCTCTCAGAGGGGAGGGTGTAGAGAAAGGCGAGGCTCTGTTGTTAAATCTGTCAGTCTAGCCAGCCTGACCCCTCCCACTTCAGTGGAGGCATTACATACTGCTGGTGCTTGAGCTCTTAGCAACGGTGCCTCAGCAACAGAGCCAAGGCAATAGAGCTCCACGGCAACAGCGTGCCGTGTCTCCCCAATGGAGCTGCCATTGGGCGGACCAGCGCTCAGGCACTACACTCAGAGCAGACCAAGACCTCACCGACAAAAACTGAACTACCGTCCCAGCAGACCACAGGTACTGTGAAAGAGGAACAGAGAAAATTAAAAAAAAAAAAAAAAGATGGAGCATGAAAGAACGGTGGTGTGTGCATGTGTATGTGTATGTGTGGGGACTGTGCCTGTGAAGAGAGAAAATGGAAGGGAGGGAGAGGAGCGAGAGATGCAATAGGGTACAGAGGGGAGAGGCAGGGGGAAGGGAAGATTGGAGGGAGAGTGCTATAGTAGATGCCTGGTCCCTGCTTAAACAAGGCTATTCTATGGTCACTTTGAAGAAAAACACTAGGTATTTCTCTGTCTTTAAACGTGTATGAGTGCGGATGGAAAACTGCTTTGAATGTCTTTTTTTGATGTCTCTGAAAAAAAACTTGTGTGTGTGTGTGTGTGTGAGAGAGAGAGAGAGAGAGAGAGAGAGAGAGAGAGAGAGAGAGNTGTGTGTGTGTGTGTGTGAGAGAGAGAGAGAGAGAGAGAGAGAGAGAGAGAGAGAGAGAGATCACCTCCATTTTCCATAGAGCTGAACATATTGTCACGGAGCTACTAGGATGTAGAAAAAGCCATGGCCAATGGCCAGTGAGACAAAATTCAAACAATTCCCTTGATAGAATATCATATAACAGTGACTTCTGCTAAATTTGTGTCCTGCAGTCAACCCCTTGGCTTTTATTGCTACTTGTGGGCACAGATGTTAACATGATCAGGATGAGGCATCACTGTATAGCTGCAATTTGGTTATCATATTACCAACATTGGCAAAATGAATTATCTTGCTTTCATTTCTTCATGTAAAATCCGATGACCCCCCTAGACTGTATGTTACTGAGCAACTGGCTCCCAGGAGGCAGGGTTATAGCATGACTGTAAGGGATTTTAAACCAGTCCACCATGTTTAACTGGACGTGATTTGATTTGGAAATTTTTTAGTTCAATTTAATCATATACAGCGGAATATAGTCATTGAAATCTTGTTGAAACAATGGTTATCTGTAACATCTAAAAACATAATTTTTTAACCAGCCAGTAACCTTCTTTCAACGTGGGTAATTAGACATAATTTTTTAACTGCAAGTAATCAAACCATCTTCAATAGGAACCTACACCAGTAGAGATGGCAGATGAAAGCTAGTGTCAGATTGTGTGATTTTATTTTGGGGGGGATCTGTGGCTTATGTAATGGTTCTAAACTTACATATGATGCATGTTACTCTTTATCATCCTTTTGCTTGAGTGTAACTGTCCCTGTTTGTGTTTTCTGTGTATCTGTATGGTAATAAGGAGACAATAATTGAGAGTGAAAATGAAGTCATTGAACTCATTGGGAGAGTGGATGAAGGAGTTGAAGAGTTCTTCACAAAAAGAGTACTTCCTGCTGATACCCTGTGAGTATGACCAGCTGTCAAATTAAGTTCTGTATAATTAGCTAATCTAGAAAACTAAACAAATAATATCGAAAGACTGGTCTACTTTAACAAATTTGTATCATACCATTAAATGCACATATATTACCCTGAGACAATGTGATCATTTAAATAGGAAAAAACAAGATGAGGAATCATCCATCACAGTGCACGAAGTGGCTCCTGCCAGCTCTGTACCTTGTCCACCCCCAACGAAAACACTCAGGAGGAAGCTTGGTGATTTCTTTACTCTTAAAAAGAGACGAGGCCTGAAATCAGAGACAAGCCAAGAGGGGCGACCCAAAAAGGCTTCCATCGCTGATCTCATTCGACCTCTCAGGGAGGTCACCAGAGCTGAGAAAGAAAAAGATAAAGACAGAGTAAAGGAAAATGACAAGGACCATGACAAGGAGAAAGGAAAAGAACATCTTGTTGCTGTTACTGGAGAATTATCTGCTCAGGAGACACCTATTTCAGGTGCTCCACCACTGAGGGGAGAAACTGTGCCTCCCCGTCGTGCTCTAAGAGAGGGGAAATCCCAGTCTCTCATTTTACTGTCTGGATCTGCAGCAGCAGGCACTACAAATGCCAAGAATACTGCAAAGGTGAGTGTTATTAGAATTAAACTATTGCATCCTTTTATAGAGGATAGAGTCAAGACCACTCACTGCTGTTGCTAATTTCAGAAACAATATGATGGCCAACATAGCTTTGAACAGAAACTGCATCTCATGCTTCAACGGATTGGAGTTTCCAAACCCCAGCCAGGAGAGACACAGGTGAGTGAGTGAGTATTTCTAAAATTAGATGTGCAGTTTAGACTCATGTTTCAAACACCTAATTCTTTCTTTTAGAGTCAAGAGGGAGAGATGAAAAAGGCAGAATCTGAAGGTATGTCCTGTCATCTATTTGATATTTAATGTCATGAAATCATTGTCAGTTACAGCTTGGTGTTTTGAGCAGGAAGAAAAAATAATACTAAAAGCTGATGGATTTGTGTCTAAAGGAGAGACTGCTTGAGATCGATCAGTTTTCCATTAAAAACATTTAATATTGTAGAAACAGTACTCTCCATCCATTATAGAGACATTATAGGGACTTGAATCCCTTCTGTTAACACTGGTAAAATAAGATGTAAATGATTTGTGTGCCTCAGGTACTATCATTGACAGTAAACCCGAGCCACCCCCTACTTTTACAAAACCGAGAACGATGTCTGCCTCATCAGGTAAAGCACACATAAGAACAGACAAACACACTTGTTCACTCACTGTGCGATTTACAAGAACATCAAGCCATAGTAATTTACACATTCATTTATTTTTTTAGATACAAGGCATCAAATTCGGCCAAGTGTGTCAGCACATGAGTCAGCTGGGAAACCTGCTTTGCTTCCAAAGCCAGTAATCAAGCCTGGTCCACCCTCCATAACATCTGGGTGCAACACACCTGAGAATGAACTAGCCCAGATTCAGGAAGGGGAGACAAACACACCTACTAAACAGAGTCCTACTGCCACTGAGTCTAACCCTGCTCCTCCCACCTTCAGTGCTACTACTCCCACCCTCACAGAATCGACAATCTCAAACACAATTCCTGACCCAACTAATTTTACAATCTCCTCTCCAAGCACCGTAACTCCCTCTGACACAGATTTATGCACTGACTCTGTTAACCCCACAGCAGCAGCTATAACACCTATGAATGTTACAGAGCTTGACAGCAAAGCTTCTGTCCATGAAGCTAGCGTTACTATCGCTGTCCTATCAACCTCTACCTTCCCCACAAGCAGCACTACACCCACAACCCCGCCCACCCCTGTCTCAGTTACTTCCACTTCCTTTGAGTCCATTACTCAAAGCCACTCTGTCACTTCCAGCTCAACGACAATAACGGCACCTTCCATTACCACTTTAGAAATGGTTTCTGCTCTGAGCAATGCAAGCTCAGTTTCCATAACACCAACAAATCTATCTACTATATGTTTGCCAGTGCCAAATGGTACAGTTTCAGCTGATACTATTGCTGCTGATAATGATGCATCTATTTCAGTCATCAGCACTGTAGACACAGCTTCTTCAGTCTCCACCAGCACATCAAATGTGCCATTAGGCTTCTCTAGCACAACCTCAGCAAATGATGATTCTACTTTTGTCTGTATTACTGCTGCAAGCTCTGAAAGTCCAGTTTCATCTCTCACTGAAACGAAAACTTCCCCACCACCTAAATCAAATGATACCACTGACACCCCTACCGTTACAGCTGCAGTTTCACCTGACACCCCAGTTACCAGCTCCTCCAGCCCAATCTCTGCTGCCCTCCCTCCCACTTCCCCCATCTCTTCCACCAGCATACTCACTACCAGCCCACCATTCACTGACGCCATGAAGTCTATCTCTACTTGCACCGTTACTCTCCCAGCCACCTCAAGCCTGACTGACATCTCTCTCCCATCCACTTCTTCCAGTGCAACAGGTCATATAAACACCATTTCTACCGCCACCAGTTCAACCACCATTGCTGCAATTAGCTCCCAACTCACACCTGAAATAGTCCCATCATACTCTAACAATATCAGCACTACTCTGACACCATCTATTCCTTGTCCATCCACAACAAACAATTCAAGTGCTACTTTTCATGATCTGACCAGCACAGCGCCCTCTATTGATAGTCTGGGACAAGATAATGATTTACAGGCATCACCTGAAGACAGAAGCAATCTAGAGCCTGCAGTAAAGGGCACAGGTAAGTTTAAGTTCCTGTATATGTGTGCTTGCATGCATGAATTCAGCGTTTTTACATTCTGTAGATCATCCACTGAATGGGTGTATTGTGATTTTGCTCTCCTAACAGCAGACGAAGAGCTTGAGGTGGTAAAAGAGAAAAAGAAAAGTGTTGAAGCGGAGAGTGAGAAAGTTGACAATGGTGGGACGGATGATGAGAATGAAAATGAAAAATCAGCTCTGGCCAACAGTGAAGGTACAAGGAAAGAAGAGCAGGAAGAAAGTATGAAGACTGATAAAGACACAACAAAAAAAGAAGCGATAATGGACAAAGCCTCGTCAGGGAAAGAGGGTGAACTGTTTGGTGATGACAGAGTGATAGAGGGTTAAAAGCATGAAAGGACTAAGTCAGAGGTGAGAAATAGTTAAAAAAAAAAGAGAGAGAGAGAGAGAGAGAGAGAGAGAGAGAGAAATATGGGACCAACTACTGTGACAGGAGAGGAGAGGCCACAGTATAGGGTAAAGGGGGAGATCCATGGCACTTCCTGCAGGGACCACCTTATTACAGCAGCACACCACTAAGGGTGGGCCACTGGACCAAAGAACTGAGATCCCCTTGGTGTGATATAATTGACAAATCCAGCAGTGTCTTTGTTCTTTTTTTAACTTGTGTTTGATTTTTGCATTGCACGTGTGGTTATGTACCATAAAATAATGACTGTGGTAAAATGCAGTATGTTTACAATAGATGGATAAGAGACATACTTATGATTATTAAATGGAATATTGAATTGCTGAGTCATTTGCCTTTATGGATAAATACACTACAATTTTTTGTTGTTTGGTGTTTCATACGTTTGAAATGTCAGTGTGCATATCGAAGGTTCTAATTACACTTTCTCTCTGCAGGGGCCATGTTACAAAACTAAACAAAACTAATTAGAAGTATGAGAGTTGACAGATAAATTTTGAGTCTGGCATAGATTTGTTGCAGTTGATCACTTCTCAAGATAATGTCCTTAAACTTGACACACTTATGACAACAATGCTAGAAGGATTTTAGCTCAGTTATACAGATGTTCTTCTCTTGGTCCAAAAAAGTCATCCACAGCTCATATGAAGTAATTACCTGAGGCAAATCGGTTTCAGCCTTTTTCATGTTTGGAAAGAGGTGAAAGATTGAGGGGACTAAATCAGGTGAGTAGGTGGGTGTTAAACTAAGTCAAAGCCACAATTTTTGATAGTAGGTATGATGACAACTGATAGGTGTATTGTTAATCTTCCACATCTCAAACACCTGGGTGCCTCTAAAACTTATAGGTTATAAACACTGTGTTCAAATGAATCAGCTTTGTGTGCAAAACACTTAAGGAATAGTACTTCCACAAAAATATACTACAGCTCTTGCTAACTCCCATATGTGTAAGGCTCAAAATGTATCAGCTAACCTTTGTATAGCTGGACACTTCTTAGATTAGTTATTCTTCATGTGATGTTGCACACTCAGTTTTGAAAACATTCAGAAATGAGAGAGAATAAAAAATAAGTAAGGGAAGCATGGTAGCCATTGTTAAAAAATAATTCATCTTAAAGAGTGGAAGGTGTGCGGAAGGAAAGAAGGGAAGTTATGTACTAATGTCCACACAAAAAACGAATGTCTTTTAAAAACACTTAAGTGGTGTGTTTAAACCATTGTGATCCTCCAAATTGTTCTTAAATTGACAGCATCCGTATAAATCAAACATTCTTATTGTATCTCACATTTCAGAAATGTGTTAATTCAATTGGCTGTTTTAGATGCATACTGTGTTCATTAGTTGGGTTATTTACCTCGTGTGGATAAAATATTTTCGTTAGAAAAATTTTAGAAGGTCGTTTAAGCAGCTTACCTCATCGCTCCTTCACAACAACAGGAGCAACAGAGGAGCAGTTTCCTAGTGACAGAGGAAAGAAGGAGGGAGTGGAAGAAAAGAGTCAGTCAGGACAGATTTTTTTTTTTNTTTTTTTTTTTTTTTTTTTTTTTTTTTTGGGATATGAATACCATCATGGCCTAGAAATGTTGTCTTTATTACATGGTAAACTCGACTTTTTTTTAGGTGTCCTCAGTGAACAAAGGGAAAAAAGAGAGAAAATGATTTCACTGCTGCTGTGCTGTTACATAAGAATGGTGTTGTTTCACAGCAAAAAAAGGTAAATATCACAGAGAAATTCTACTTCCTATATAAACATGCCATTCGTGTTAGAATATTAATATTGTAGAATATTAATTATTTTAGATGAGTTTATGCTCTTTGATTTGTGATTTCTATTTAGCTTCAACCTTGGATATATTTTCAGTACTGTATTAGATTTATGCTGAGCATTGGTCGGTAACTTTTTGCAAAACTTGCATCAGCACAATAATATCAAGCGCTGCTTTTTCCATTCAGTTAATTAATTTGGGAACAATACAATACCCAAGGGGAGACATGAGGGGGTGTCTGTCTTACTCCCACTGTCATCTCCATGATTTCACAAGCTGTCTGTGTGAAGACAGTTTGGTGTTTATAGGGACAGAGTGGAGCATCTAAAGACAGTTTTAGCATGATAATGTGACATTTTTGAACTTTTTTTTCATGTAAGCCTACTTGAATTTGGATCGCTAATACTTGAGGATGCAATGATGAATAGCTCATCTGTGCTAAACGCGACTGTTATTAATGCTTTTAGAACTATACTTAGATAACTTCAACACGCACTGTTTTACATCTCAGTTATACCGTGTGGAAACTCCCTTTAAATTGCTTGATATTCGTCATCCAAACCAGCAGGTGTCGCTGATGGGCATGACGCTGAGCAAACCACACTTCACCCGGAAGAGGAGGAGAGAAGAAAACAGCGGAGAAATTCTGGGCTGCTTCGACGGTGTTTAGTTGTCTTTGTTATTTTGATAATCCCGCAAATTGCATATCGATCACACACTGAAGTATTTGCAGAAAGATTTAAACTCGTTAAAGATGTCGGTTGTGCCTCCCAGTCGCTCGTCCACCGGCTGGCCGCGCGGTGGGGCCGTTCAGTTTGGGAACAAATACATCAGCGGCCCAGCAAAACCGCTCACACTGGAGAGGACCATCAATCTGTGAGTGTTACTGCATTATGTTCAAGAAACCAGGCTAATCCCAAAATATGAATGAACGCAAAGAAAATCAGATCTGAATATCTGTTTTAGCTAACATTTTCTATCTGTCATTACCGCTCTTGTTTCTTGTAGGAATGGCAGCTTCTAGCTAGATGATTTTTTAGATCGATTTTTACAAACTCAGATACAATATTTTGGAAAAATGCATCAGTGGTCATAATGTGTGATATGTAAAATTATCGGTGCTGTTTGTAAAGTATGGCTGCGTGATGCGATCTCTGAGAATATTCAACCACAACAGTCATATCAGTTCAGAAAGTTGTCTCATTTAGTTGTGTCTTTAAGAGAAAGAAAATATATAACCTTAGACAAACGGCGTTGTTGTGAGAACCATAATCCTGGATCATGTCTATGATGATATGTTATCAATACTGGGTATGCAGCAAATGATTACTTTCATCCTCTCAACTGTCAGTTACGCTTTGCTTAAACAATAAATCAATTTTTTCAATTCGAAGTTTAGTCTATTAAATGTCAAAACATAGTAACATATGGCTGGCTGTCTTACAAACTCAGAAACTAACATGTCTTCTTCACATTGCTTAGGTTGTCAGAAAAATGGTATCACAGGTATTCAACTTATGATGAAATTAAATTGACAAAAGCAAAGAATCCTCACATTTGAAGAGCTAGAACCAGTAAATCTTTAGTACCTCTGCTAGCTTATTAAATTTGTTGTTGACTGTTAATTGCTAACGGATGAAAAGACCAATCATTGCAGCACACATCAGTATTTGATTCATATATCTTATCTCCACTCTCTATGGTCATACAAATGTGTCAGGCTCAGCGTAAGCTCTGTTCTTGCTGAATGACTTTGTGTGTATATTTATTCCAGGTACCCCCTTACCAACTACACATTTGGCACCAAAGAGCCTTTGTATGAGAAAGACAGTTCAGTGGCAGCCCGATTCCAGCGGATGCGGGAGGAATTTGACAAGATGGGAATGCGAAGGACAGTGGAGGGAGTACTAATTGTCCATGAACATAGGCTGCCTCACGTCTTACTTTTGCAGCTGGGCACCACTTTCTTCAAACTGTGAGTAGCTCTGTTCAGTTTGCATTTGAAGTAACAGTGGTTGGTTTGTGCTGCAGTTGTATGACATTTATTTCTCTCCTGCAGACCTGGCGGAGAGTTGAGTCCAGGAGAGGATGAGGTGGAAGGGCTGAAACGCCTGATGACTGAGGTAACTACAGACACTTTAAGCTTCTTGCTGCTGTGGTGATTGTGGAGTTTATACTAAAAAATTATATTTTGGTGTTAGATTCTTGGGCGGCAGGATGGGGTGAAGCAGGACTGGGTGATTGATGACTGTATTGGCAACTGGTGGCGTCCCAACTTTGAGCCTCCACAGGTTAGTACACCCAATTTGCTCATCTTAGTAAAACTGAGGTAATAATGTTAAACTTTGGAATTGCTAATTTTTTTATAAGTTAACATTGTTGATAAATATTGATTATATATATTATTTTTAATTGAAGAAGTAGGTGATTTCAGTAGCTGATTTCAGAGATTTTGTTGATATTGACATCCTGTTCTATTTGCTTGTACCAGGAGGCAGCTATAGGCTATTAGCCATGACAACCTGCAACTGTGTTATTTGAATAAACATCAGTACAACTTTGTTACTGACTTGCAAAGAAACCTAACAAGCTTTATAAACTTAGTGTTACCTGAAAATGAACCTTTGACACTGCAACAATTTTATCTATTTTTTTAAAACTTCCCATTTCATCAGCTTGATATCACTCAGCTCTTTGGTACATCTGTTTATGGTTCATTAATATTCAGTAATAGTCAATATAATTGTGAACTTATTTGAAATTGTGTTTTTTTTCAGTACCCCTATATTCCAGCTCATATCACAAAACCTAAGGAGCATAAGAAGCTATTCCTGGTTCAGCTACAGGAAAAAGGTCAGTAAATCACAATTCAACTTTCTTAATTTCTTAGGATGGAAGTTAAATATATTACAAAATTTACTCAGGTCTAATTAAGAGGAGAGGAGATACTTGTATAGCTTACTGTGTTACATAACTTCTTGTGCTGACATCTATGATTTGTGTCTCTCTAGCTCTGTTTGCAGTCCCCAAGAACTATAAACTGGTGGCAGCACCGCTGTTTGAACTATATGACAATGCCCCTGGATATGGGCCAATCATTTCCAGTTTACCACAGCTATTGAGCAGGTATTTTTTATGTCTTTGTGAATAATGTAAGTGGTCTGAAGTTGAACTGAAACATTTTGTCTGTTCTTTGTAAAATATCAAAGCAGGAGGAGCAACTTCAGACAGCCAGGGTTATACTGTAGAAGTAAAAGTCCTGTTCATTTTCTGGATGGACAGTTCTAAGAGTGACTGGAGCACTGATAAGTCTAGGATGAATATGAAACTAAACTGAGATGGAAGTTGAAAAGAAATAATTGAAAAGAAATATAACAGCTATTGTATATTCAAAAGTAGATGTATGTGCTTAAAGTGGTTTTAATTAAATACATCTATTCATAATACATCTAATCATAATTTCATTTTATAGGTTCAACTTCATCTACAACTAAACTGAGTGAAGTTAAGTGCAACGTTTGGCTGTCTCTGTGAGTGCAGCTATTTCTGAGTGAGGCAAGATGAGACAGTGGATGATTCAACTTTACGAGAGAAAGGGTTTTCATGTCGGGAATATTGACAGTCCAGAGGGGTATTTATACTCTTAATAGAAGAACATGTTGTGTATGTATGTGTTTTTTAATTTGTTTTTTTTTTTTTAATTTGAGCAACCAGCTGAATTTTGTAGTATGTGAGTCAATATTCCATTATGTTGAGAATCTTATTTTAATGCCCCCCCGACAAGAGGGAAACATTTGATTAAACAAAATACATTGATTTTCCTGTTGTTTTAACCTGTCATGATATTATGTTTTTTCTTTTTAATAAAGCGGTTCTTTAAATGTTTTTAAAGACCAGTGAGTGAGTAGTGGCTGATTGAAATTATGGTTAAAAAAGAAAATTGGTTTTATGTAATTTTTGGTTTGATAACGCAAAGAAGATACTATATAACATGAATGTGTTTGTCACACTTATATCCAACAGAAAACTAACCAACTCTACATTTCACTTTTTCCATTTACATTTGGAAAATGTTTTTATACACAGTGATGTACAAGTGAGGTTTAGTACAATACAAGAAGCTGATCAAGGAGAATACTGAGGACAAAGTCAGGTTCCAGTTCCAATGGACAGAAGTGCCCAACTACTGCTAGTCTGCATGGTTGACTATGTTACGTCTCTGCTTTTGTTGTTGGAGAAACTTGCACGTCTCATGAAAGAAAAGACTGGCATCAGATGTATACTGGGTCATAATCAGATCTAAATAGGTGATCACTTGTGTGCATCAGTTGCATATAAAAACTACAATATTTCCATATGAATCAGTATGCATTTTCCCCCACAGAGCAAAAAAAAAAAAAAAAAAAAAAANTTTTTTTTTTTTTTTTTTTAAGGTCTAAGTCTAATGTAAGTGCAGCTTATGTTGGACACTATTTGCCTTGACAGTGTGTGTAGAGATGAAATGATTATTTGTTTATTCTGTTGACAAAATTAATTGACAATTTCAATAGTTGCTTAGATAATTTGACCTAAAAATGCTAGTTTAATAAATAAGAGGACAGGATGATGATTTTTCATCAGTGAAAAATTCACAGTGAAATAAATACGATTCATTATTAATCTAATTTTATTAGGAATCTAATTAATTAACAAGGACCCTAGAATTAAAAAAATGCATGAAAAACAACACTAGTTTTTAAACAATTACTATCCTTGTGATACCGGTGTACGTTGTCGTTTTTTTTAGTTACACCCCCCCCCCCCNCCACGTCTGTTTTGCGCGTCTTTGGTCATTATATTAATTTTTTTTTTTTTAATACTTCTATGAAGTTTTGAATTTGAAATATAGAGAAAAATAATCGATGTTGAGACGACCTCGGGGAAACCAGCCTACGTCTGACGTCATTTCCCCGCGACATCAAGTCTCTTCACATGTTACGGATGTGAGTATTGCCACTGTGTGTTTTCACTTAATTATTGTTTTTTTTTTTTTCTTTTTTGCGATGACTTCTAAACGACGACAGGATGAGAGTGGAAACACTAACAAGAAAAAGAAGAAGAAGACAAATGTTGAAGAAATAGCAGAACTTTGCTGGGTTGTCGATGACGAGCAGTTGAAGAGTGCAGTGAAGGAGGCGTGGGGCCAGCGGAGCCGCTACTGCCACGGTCAGCACAACTAAAAACATCCTGATAGCTTCAGTCAATCAGAAATACTGCGCAGCTGTTTTTCAAAGTTTTATGGCCTGGATACTCCTATCCTGAAATCTTGACTAATCCTGAAAAGTAAGGAACAGCCAATCCTTAAAGTTGGAAATGGTAACCCGGAAAAGCCATAATCCTGGAAAATCTAAAAATAAATAAAAGTGATAATGGCATCTTTAGTGTAGCGGTAAAAATAAAGAATCTGTGTTCCTTCTAATATGTTGAAAGTTTGAACTCGAGTTGAAGATTTGTATTTAATTTTCTTTTTCTCTTATTTGCTCTCATTTAGCCTGCCTTATTTGTTAACTTTTGTTGTTTGGTTCATATATGAATATCACCGTCTTTTTAGCAGGTCCAAATAATTCCACTTTAGCTGTGTTTGGTTGGTTTGGCAGAGTTATTTGGAAACCCTCAGTGGAATTTGTTTCCTTCTGACTATGTTATTCTGCAGGGAATCTAGAGTTGGACTGTCAGCCTTTCCCTCACTGCATCATCCACAACTTCATCCAGAATGAGAGCTTTGTGGAGAACCTCCATAGAGAACTGCAGGAGCTCAACTTCCATGAAAAGTCCAACGATCTGTACAAATTCAAACAGGTAACCATCAAACGTATCATTTCGCTGCTCTGCTCCAGTTGATTTGTCTTGTCTGATTTTTCTTTTTTTTTTAAATTTTGTTTTCTCTTACAGTCAGATGATTTAAGGAAGAGAACAGAGCCACATATCACTGGCCTGAGGTAAAAACTAGCTTGCACGTGTGTGTATAAATGACAGACTCAGTGTCATTAGTTACTCATTTTGTTTATAGTGGAATTTCTGAGAAACAGATAGTATACACACAGTGTTTAATATTTTCCTCATAATTTTAATAGAATCTTAATATAAGGAGCATATTATTCTGCTGAAGCTACTGTACCTGAGTGACAGTCACATTTTTGGTTTATTTTTCAGCTCCACCAGGTGGAGCCAGAGAGAGCAATTGGTGAACTAATAAATAAATAATTTCCTTCACTTGATGCTGATGCTTTAGAAATTTAGCCTTAAACACTGATGATCAGGTAATAGTGGGATTATTCTGTGAACTCACTGGAAATTACATACAGCTGCAGGCAAAAAAAAACAAAAAAAAAAAAACTGAATGTACAATACAGTGAACATAAACCTGATTTGAAGTAGCAAGGCTATTCCTCTGTCTGGTGATAATGTGCAATTTGGAAATCACAAAATGATTAAAATAACTTATTACAGCTCTGTAAATAACAGGAGCTTAACCAGCAGCTGATATTTAAGAATAACAGAAGTGTGAGAGCTGCTAAACATGCCAAGAGGTTCAGTAGAGGAACCAAATTTAAGAAAAGTCAAGGATCATATGAACTGCTGTAAGTCAGTGTTTTTGTGTCTTGTATCATACATTGCCCAGGCAGTAAAATCAAGAAAAAACATTTCCTTTCTGGAAAAATGTAGTTACATTTCTGTTAGAATAGGATACACTGTGCTTAATGGAAACACTGCAGTGTGCCACAGCTTTTAAAAATATATTTGTGATAATATGGTGCTACTCCTGCTAAAGTAATACAGCCTAATTGAATAAATATAATAATTTGATGTACAATAATAGCTTTTGCATTTTTCTGTATTGCTGATTTCAGGAAAGTACTATTCGGGCGATTCCGCTCTTGGCTCGGGGAAGTATTGGGGGTCGAAATGGAGCCCACAGTGGACATTTCTTGTGCCAGATATGAATACACTGGTGAGATTTGTCCTAAAAGTCTAGCATTACATACTTTTGTACTTTCAAACTCTTTTGATTAATGTTTTGAGATCAACAATCTTATTTACATTTTCTTTTCTCTGTAGATGTTCTTTTATGTCATGATGATGAATTGGAGGGGAGGCGAGTTGCCTTTATTCTGTATCTTGTTCCCACGTGGCATAAGAGCGATGGGGGAACCCTGGATCTGTATGCAACAGATGGTGAGTATCCCACTTCATATGTCTGTGTATACGTGTGTTCCAACAATTGGTTTTCAATCATTTTCCACCTCATCATCAGGTAATTTCCAGCCACAGAGTATAGTGAAGTCACTTGTACCCTCTTGGAACACACTCGTCCTCTTTGAAGTGTCTCCAGTTTCGTTTCACCAAGTATGAATATCCGCTCTGCTGTTTCAATCTGCATTACACTCAAGATACGATTGTGATTCCAAATTAAGTAAGCACATGTTTTGTGTTCAGGTGTCAGAGGTTTTGTCACAGGACAAGTGTCGTCTGTCTTTGAGTGGTTGGTTTCATGGACTATCTTTGGAGCGCCCTCCTCGACATATAGAGCCCCCTGTCCCAAGGAACCCCCACCTGCCAAGAGACGTGAGTCTGATGAAAAGTGCACTAGGATGGCAATTTTGAGATTTCAAAACATCTCGACACATACAGCTATATTGTTTCGAAATCTCTCGCTCAACATTGGCATCTACTGGCAAGTTTGCAATTGGAGCAGTGTTGAACGTCTCCTGTTTCAAAACGTGAACAAATGAACAAGTGAACATGTGTGCAAATGCAATCAAACCATAAATTATTAACTGAGGCCTTGTATTATATGTGTGTGTGACCAAAGAGATGCACACTTTGTGCTGATGGTTTATAGACCTTATGACATAAATATCAATCTTATCAAGTCTATGTCATGGCAACTCACAACAATTTTTTTGTTTATTATACTTATGAGATGATGATTATGTCTGCATTTTAATTTATGCCAATTGTTGTAAACCAGTCTTCAATAAATCCTTTCCCTTGAAGAAAATTGTGGTGCGTGTGGTGGCGTTTTGCTACATAAACTGTCATGTAACGACTGCGTGAGTAGGTTAGAAACAGTTGTCAGTTGTCGTATTGAAACAGGACGTGTCAGTGTTTTTTGAAACTGTTTGAACTTCCATGTTGAAACTGACACTTAATGTGCATGCAGATGTGTACTGTGTCTTTAAGGGAAGTATACTTTGTTGAAATGTGTTCATTGCCTTTTGTGTATTCATCATAGGAGACATTGCTGCTGGAATGGGTGAATCCGGTGTACTTGGATATTTCTTATCAGGAGCAGATCCAGGAGGAGTTTGAGGACAACTCTGAAATTCAGCTCAAAGATTTTCTCAAGGTAACTTATTTCTGTCTGCCTTCTCTGCATCTACTTGTTCCTGCTGGCTAACTGTGTTTGTGTCATCAGGAGGAGAAATTCATGGAGGTGAATGAAGCACTACGACTTGCGCAGATCCAGTGGATGAGGAGAGGCCCGGCCAACAAGAGGTGAGGCATGGTGCATGTATGTTATTGTTACCATGGTAGTTGGTCAACAACAATGTTTGATCACATGCACAATCTTTGCATTCGTTTAGGTGCTATGAAGTGGCTTCAATGGACACCTTGCCACAATGCGTGAATGCATGTTGGGAGCTGCTTCATTCAGAGGCTTTCTTCCTGCTTCTCTCCAACTTCACTGGCCTTCGATTGCATTACCTTTGTCCTGCTGATGATGACAATGAAAATAAAGATGAAGAGAAAGAGAAGCAGGAGAAAGGGGACATAAGGGAAGGAGAACCATCAGGGTCTTCAACCAGTTCATCATCAGCAACTAAAAGCAAAGAGACAGGTGTGTCCTTGTATTGGTATCTTCAGACAGTCTATGCCTCTGTGTACGTCTGTTTTGACCTTGTGTACTGTTTAGAGCTGAGCAAACCCGAATGTTCTGGGGAAGTGCGTCGGTGGTCTCATGGCGACTACACTCAGTTACATGATGGAGATGCAGCACAGGCAGAGTACGCTCTGGACCTGATTTTGCCTTTTGGCTGTGCAGGTGAGTCTGCACACACCCGCACATTAATTGCAGCACATAGTGTAAAAACAAAGTGTTATTCAGTATGTGACTTGTATTTTCTCTCTCAGACTGGCAGCCAGAGTTTGGGGGCTTCACATGTTATGTTGCTAATGAAGAGGATGAAGAGGTGAGTGCTGATTACAGTATAAATTACATGTGTAAATGTGTGGGGAAAACTGCTGGGATCATATTTGGTTTTGTCTTCAACTGCAGCTTCTGACAGTGTATCCAGAGGATAATTCTCTTGCCCTGGTCTACAGAGATAAGGAAACCCTCAAATTTGTTAAACATGTCAATCACAAAAGCTCCTCTCATTCTGCTGGTGGGCTATCCTGTAGAACATTTTATGACTTCTCTTTTGTCTACTATGAATAAAGTTAAATTTTTATCTTGGATATTTTCCTGAAATCTTTATTTCATCATCCTTTGTGTTTTTCCTTTCATTTTTACGCAACTTATTCAAGTTAAATTTTGATTTTTAGGATAACACTCACTGCCCAATGTCCTATGAATATTTGTGAAAACCTTATCATTATAAAAGAGATGCAGAAGTATACAACTTCTGATGTTTTAAGACTTCATATTATTAACAAGGGTATCTCTTACTGTTTCAAGTTACAATTTTCAAGCCAAGCAGCTTCTTGTGATTTTATGTTACAATTTATATGTCATATAAAGTCATTATAAATACGCAGCAAAAACAAAGGCCTACCACCGAGAGGTGGGGTACCCAGGGTTGACATAAATTGCAGTACTTTCTGTGATTCAAATATTGAATCATCACAGCTATTATTTTTCAGCTCAATATCCCAAAGAGAACCTCACTTTTTTTTTTAGAGTACTATGATGTAAAAGTAGGTATTATAATGAAGGAAATAAGTGAAAGTTGTATATAATTACCAAATGCCCAAAAAGTATGTTCACAAATGTCGTTATGAAATAAAAGACTTTTTTTTCAGTAAGCCAAGTATTTAAAGAAAGCAATTAAATGCAAGTACTTTATATAAAAAGTATACCTCTGCTTTGTTTCTTTTTGCCTTTCATACATCATAGTATGTCTGAAAATGTTTCCACACGGTATGTATGCAACTCAACCTTTTTCTACTTCCTGATGCTTGTTTTAAGATAATATGTTAAATGTATGGTTTAATACCATATATGCACTAAATGACAGTTTCGGGGAAGAGAGTAAAACAGGTTAAACCGCTACACAAGCCCACGGCCAGTTTTAATTACTTCCTTAATACTATATGTCGTTATTGTTTTTACCTCTCTTTAGTTTCTCACGATCATCAAGATGTTACAGTTGTATATACACTCATGAAAGTTAAATGCAACTAGAAGTTACTCGGATTTATCGCTTACATAAAAAAAACCCCCAACAAAAACCCACTTCCTCTCCGTCATGACTTTTCTCTGGGCGGTGAGCTAATTTCCACCAATCAGTGTTCTTCGATTTGCTGTCAGCCAATGAGACGCCAGGAACTTATATCAGTGGGTGTGACCCCACAGGAGGAAGCGTCATCGAACAATATAAGAAAGTTTTTGGTAAGTCTTTTGCTAAGTTTTTGACGAGTTTTACCAAGAATCGATTTTAAATCAAACAAAAGAATATTGAGTTGGAAACCACGTCCTTCAGTTGTACCGTAAACACAGACTTATTATCGTGCCGTCACCGAAGTTTTACGGCAGTTGTGTCTACTGTACGTGAGGTCTACCATTATGGTCTGCTGTGACACGGTCCTGCTGGGTTTATCTCTGGCAGCGATTACAGACGTCCAAATCTATAAATTTAAAGTGGATCATCACTGTCTCCGGTTAAACGGATCACTTTGTTATATTATTGTAAATATCTTGGCAACTACTTCAGGTATTCCAATGCTTTAATAACAAAAAACACCTCTCCTACCTGTACTGCTATGTCGCTGATCAAAGACTCATTCAGATAGACATAAAATCAGGTAATAACTAATGAAAACAAATCATAAGAGACAGAATGAATAGAAATAAATTTACTTTGAAACAAGGCATAGAAATACAGCACACATCAACTTAGATTTAGAAACAGAAAGTCTACATGGGTCACATCGGTGGGAGCTTTTGCAGTTATTCACGACTATTAACATCTGTTCTCATGATGAAAATACACAATTATATATTATAAATAGTAAGCGAATATGACCTGTTAATGAAACTAAAAATATGAGAAGCAAATTCTTGCCAAAAATTCTGCACATGTAAACGGTGAAAGCATATATTTGGCAAGTTACAGGGTAAATATTAAAAATGTATTTTCCTTGGCAGCATTTAATAAAACCAAACAAATACCCCAAATCTAGAAACGTTTATTAGACATGGGGTTATTTATAAGGCCATTTTTCAAATCATATCATCATTAAGTGATTTCCAGTAATACATCTTTGCAAAGACTCATTTATCACATTTACTGTAGAATTCCATGTAACGTGTGCAAGCAGGTTGGAATGGGTGGAGAAAAGTGTCAGGTGTGATGTGTGACAAAAGAGTCTCGGCAAGAATGAAAGGAAAGGTGTACAAAACGGTGGTGAGACCAGCGATGTTGTATGGCTTAGAGACAGTGGCACTGAGGAAAAGACAGGAGGCAGAGCTAGAGGTAGCAGAGACTAAAATGCTGAGGTTCTCTTTGGGAGTGACGAGGATGGATAGGATCAGGAACGAGTACATCAGAGGGACAGCGCATGTTAGATGTTTTGGAGATAAAGTCAGAGAGGCCAGACTGAGATGGTTTGGACATGTACAGAGGAGGGATAGTGAACATATCGGTAGAAGGATGCTGAGGTTGGAACTGCCAGGCAGGAGGCCTAGAGGAAGACCAAAGAGGAGATTTATGGATGTAGTGAAAGAGGACATGAAGTTAGTTGGTGTGAGAGAAGAGGAGGCAGAGGATAGGGTTAGATGGAGGCAGATGATTCGCTGTGGTGACCCCTGAAGGGAAAGCCGAAAGGAAAAGAAGAAAGAAGAAGATGTTCATTAGTACACATGAACAAGAAGTGTGGTCTTTATGTAAACAAATAACGAGGCTTTTATTTAGCCAGATATTGCTGCTAATATACATGGGGAAAACAAATTCAATTCAATTGTATAATTGCAATGGTACTGATGTATGCTGATGTTGATGTATGCAGTATTTCTATGCTATTGAATAGCAATAAATTAAACTGGCCCACTTTTGCTTCTTCACAGAGGTTAAATGATTAATTAGTCAAAGCATGACTCTGTGCAAGAGCATCATTTTTGTCATCCATATGTCAGCTGAGCTGTCCAGGGAATATAGGAGGCAGCCTTTTGGCAGCACAAACTAAATTATATATTTTAAGCTCTGATGATCACGTAATCCTCATACAGCTGGTGAACTAATCTCACCAGTCCAGAGTACCAGTAGACAGCCCGCCATACTGTATGATTACATACTGTTAGNAACTAATCTCACCAGTCCAGAGTACCAGTAGACAGCCCGCCATACTGTATGATTACATACTGTTAGATTCCTTCAGACCAATCGGCCCTAAACATATGAGGGCATGTATATAATCCAGCTCAGTCTCAGATGATGCTCTTTCCAGGCAGAGCCCTGTGTCCTGAACGTTGAGACACACTGAGTGAACACAGACAAGATTGAGCGAGGCAAACAGGAGCAACACTGGGGAGGGCAGCAGTGAGATTAAACATGTTTTTATGTAATGAGGGTTTCAAAAGGAGGTTGGGGTTAAAAGGGTAAGGTGGAGTAAAGGCTACTACAACAACTGAGGACCTCTGGCACACGCTATGAGTGGTTAATATTTCAGGCTGTCACTGGATCCACGTAGATTTAGATACATAATTAATTCTCATCACTTAGGTGAGAAGTAAAATTAAATGTTGTCTTCCACCTCAGATGTGAGCAGTTAATTACTTGATAAATTTAAAATCTGATACACCGTGCGGTCCTGCTGTTGCGTAGTTGATATCTCCTGTTGTCATACCTCAAGATCCTTTTCTGCTGGTATTTTTTTTTATTTTTTTTGTCTGTATTTCACCTGCTATAATCACATTCACACAGAAAGGAAACAGAAATCTTTAGTCATCTTTCAGAACTCACATGTGCTGTTCTTTTAGTTTAGTTTAGTTTTGACATAAAAAAAATGTATGAAATTTCAGAAAAATAAAAAAAAAATAAAGTAAATGTGAAGGAGAGTTGCAAAATCCAAAGGGGCTTGAACAGGGCAGAAGATGCATGACAATAGTCAAATTATATGACAATTTAAAAAAGGAAAATCAGAAAAGATAAACAAGACAGCAAAGCAGAACAATAAAAGAACATTTGGAATTTCTTGATGCAAAACCGGCAGAATATCAGACTCCAAAGGCAACACCATAAGATAGTTTAAAGCAAAAGTCCATATGGGTAACACGGTTGAGAACACAACAGTCCCTTACAGCTTTCTTGAATTGAGGATGAGACAATTCAATGAAATTTGGGGCAAGACATTCCACAAAATAGAACCTCTGTATATGAAACCAAACTGTCGCTGTGTTGTTCAGCAAACAGGAGGCTTGAGTTTACATAGAGTGCGAGTGGGGCTCCAGCCCCCCTGTGACCCTCAACAGGACAAACGGGTTTAGAAAATGGATGGATGGATGGATGANGGCTCCAGCCCCCCTGTGACCCTCAACAGGACAAACGGGTTTAGAAAATGGATGGATGGATGGATGATAATTAAAGGAATAGAGTATAAAGGTTTGTATGGAGAAGATGTATGAATGTAGGTCAGAGATGGGGAGTTAACAAGGAGAAAGGATCTGTGGATGCTTGGGAAGCTGTCTGAGGGACATAGTGTCTCTGGAACTGGTGTGAGACGCAGATTTGTTATTATTAAGAAAGATGAGCCTGACATCCCTGGTAGAATATTGAGGGATTATCTGGGCATTTCATGGTGCTAGAAAGTATCCTGATCTCTCTCTCTCTCTCTCTCTCTCTCTCTCTCTCTCTCTCTCTCTCTCTCTCAATCTGTTTTCTGTTTTGGGGCATGATAACAATAAGGTATCAGTAAGGTGCAACATTGCATTAACAGCTGCCAGAGTAAAAGGAAAGGAAAACTTATAGTGTATGCATTGGGGAAACAATGTGCACATGGACACAAGGAAACAAGACCAGATCAATCAAAATTTGTTAAAAGAAATGGATAAATAAGTAATTAAAGTGAGAGGTTTTAACAAAAAAAAAAAAAAAAAANAAAAAAAAAAAAAAAAAAGAAGAGAGATCATAAAAAAACAAGAAAGAGGAGACAATAAACACTACCTTAAGTCAGGGTAAATCACAGTAGCTTGATAGAGTTATATAGATATATATACAGTTAATATACATCAGGGTCAGCATTTACATTAAAACTAAAAACATTACTTGCACTGTATAAATAAAATATAATTAAATATACTGTATAAACATTTTTATATATTAGGAAAATTAAACTTCCAAATATTGGATTGTAAAGGGCCATAAATCTATTCATAGAGCCTTTCAATGTAATTGTCCCCAGCTTAATGTAGTTAAAAACGCATAAGATGGGGATATTGAGGATTTCCATCTCAGTAGAGTCAAGCAGCTAGCTAGCAAAGCAAGAAAAGCGATGAGATCTATTTTAAGAGTGGGAAGTTATAACTCGCATTCATTTTTGTCTGAGAGTGCTTTAAAGATTTCTGCCCAATAACATGTAAGGGAGATTTGCAGGTGACTGATTGTAGGTTGGACTCATATTTTCATAGATTCTGGATAGTCTTTCCTTTGTCCAGTAGATATGGTGTACAGATACTGGATAAGGTCTAATCTGGTGCAAATGGATGAAGTTCTTCGTTCTTGTGCAGCTTCCCACTGTTTAATCAAAATCTGAAGTCCCAGTTCCTCCTCGCCTCCTCCCACATTCCTTTTACATTATGTAGGGTGGTCTGATGCAAAGATGGATTTGGTCATATATAACTGACATCATACCTTTTAGAGGGAAGTGGCTAGTATCCTGATTTCTCTTTGAGGACAAATTAAACATGTTGCTGATATTTTGTTTTTGCAGAATCTGTGGAGAGTTCCTATCTACAGGAGGAGGATCAACACTTCCTCTAGTTTAAAGTAGTGAAGGCATCTGCTCTCCTTTATGGTAATTCATGAACTTCTTGATCTTCACAACTCTTTTTACAGTGTTTGGTACCTTTACTTTTAAAGTCAAGATCAGAGTCTTTACTTCAGCTATTTGATGCAAATTGTTCTTCCTGCAACAACTACAAATATTCTTGTGCAGACCTGCAGACACACAAGAGAAAGGATAGCATTGTTTTGGATAAATTAGCACTGATATGTACGATGTTATGAAGAGGAACATCGAGAAGCAAAGTAGCAGTGATGTTTTCTTCTCCAGGACATTGTACACATGCTCTGAACACAGCTCTCTTCTTTGTCTTTAAATTATTGGTTTCCAAATTTTTAGCTTGCTTCCTTTTTTGCACATAAGAAAAAAGATCCTTTGCTGTTTTATGCTCACCACTGGGATCATGTAAAGTACAATATGTCTCAAACTGTGCTTAGAGAATGGCTGACAACACTGTGGATTGTGGGCCATGGACAGGCTGTGCGGTTCTGTTTCTGCAGTCCTCCAGTCCTGGTGTGAACCTGCTCTCACTCTACAAAGACCAACAGGGAAAGTTCATCATCTTCAAAGTCATCAAGCTGACACTTATAGGTAAGCACTGAATTTCTAATTTGGATCTGTAAAGCATGTCTAGTACACTAACTGAGATTGTTGGACTTGGGTGATGAGACTCTAAATCAATATTTTCTGATCAGATTCTGCAGGAGGTTTGGGTGGTTATGAGATCCTAAAAGTCCATGATGCTGATCCCCACCTGGGGGTGGAGGTGAAGTTTATGGATGTGGCAGCATGTCAGCAGTTCCTTGAGAGCTACAGCTCCGGGGCGGTACGTCAGGCCTTTTCCCAACACGCCTGCAGGCTTCTTGCTTTGCCTCAAGAGCTTGCTGTGGAAACTCAGCTCAAAGCCAGTACACACATTCTAGATCTCTGCCTGGACAAACTGGAACTTTGCCTACAACACATCCACTTTTCACAGGTATATATATGTTTATGCTTGTCTATGATCAGGTGATTTAAGTATTTAAAAATTTCATGTTGTCAAATAAAAGTTACAAATACAGAGATGCAAGCATTTCAGTTTGTCCCTAACTTTGCTGTTGTATAAAGCTGAGTATCACCTGCTGTGAGTATTGGTTTCAGTTTGTGTTTAGTTTTTATGACATAAAAAAACTAGGGAAATGCTAGTGAAGGATAACTGTATTCAAAGAAAACTTTTATGTAGTAAACTAAATATTTACAGAAATAGCAAATGGTTATTCATATTAAAAATTGACAGTCGTCTATCACAGGCTATCACAGTCGTCTATCCCTCTAAATGTTTTTATTTATCCTATTGAAGTGATCTTTATGATTTTCTGTCAGCCGGAGCGCCTGCGTGATGATGAGATTGATCATCTGGAGCAGCAGCTGCAGAATCAGGCCCTTGGTAACACGACGCAGCCGACCGCCTTCCCGCAGGAAGAGTCTCCTGTGCCGAGTAACTGCTTCAAGTTCCAGAACAGAGTGTTTGGTGAGTTTGCTAAGGGTCACCATGAGCATTATGGACTTTTCAATCCTGTGGCATTCTTATTTCACAGCTAAAATACTGAAAGTCACAATGCAGATCATTATAGCATTTACGTAAGATAAGGTTTTTTGTTTGAGATGCTCAATTTTTACATTTACCACAAGTACATGGGTATGCTGAATCAGTGACATCCATGTTGGTGGCTTTAAGGATCAGGGTGTTTTTGCATATTTTAGCACATTAACTATATTTCACATTTACATCGTACTACTGCAAATGATTTTCCAAGACATGTGTTTAGATTGTTTCATAACGTCCAGGAAGCCATTTGTTTGAGTTGCCGATCATACATAAGCTATGACATTGAACATCATGTTGGCGTATGATATTGCTGTGTGGTCATGAATTTGAAAGCTTAGTGTATTGAAACCTCCTGTGTTTTGTTGGAAAGCTCCATTTTCCAAAACTTGATAATCAACTAGCAAAAAGCACAAAAAACATTTTAATGAAAGATGCTTCCAAATTCACATGATTCCTTTCAGAACATCCATTTTTGCTCATTGTTGGGTTTTCTGGCAGCATAGTTCATAATTTAAATGCTGTTTGGCAGCTGATTCTCAAATGCAACATTCTGTAAATTGATGGTCAATCTGTGTGGAGAGGTTGGAACCAACAGTGATTGCGATTTGGTTCCAGCACTGATCTGGATTTTCATGTGTTTATTTAATTGCTGAATAGATAATACTTCGTACAATTAGCTGCTGGAACTATAGTCTGGAATTTAAAGTATGTCTAGCAATTGAATGTGACTTTTTTTTTTTTTTTCTGGATTTAGCTAATTTAAGAGTTCTTTTTCCTATTTCAAGCTCAGTTTTGTTAACTAAGATTCAGTTTCCTGAGACACACATCTGAGCATAGGGGATTTCTGATCCCTGAGTGCCTCTTTGCTAGCTGCCCTGATTACAAGCTGAATCTCTATTATGAAATGTAATTTCATATTTCAGGGTAAATCAAGTTTAACACTATAGTACAAATTCATTTCTTTGGAAATGTGTAAGTTTTGTAATTCAATATGATAACACCAAGCTCACATTTATGTCCAGAAAATAAATAATTAATGTTAGTATAAATAATTAATAAATAATAGCTAAACAATTAATATGAATAATTAATATTAATCACTCACAACCATGGGGTCCAAAAGTAAAATCCATGATGTTTTCCATGTAAATCTGGAAATAATAAGAAAGTCTGACATCACAAGAAGCTCTTTGGAACATTGTCAAATCATANTGTAAATCTGGAAATAATAAGAAAGTCTGACATCACAAGAAGCTCTTTGGAACATTGTCAAATCATACTGGGATAACTTGTAGAGTCCGTGCCAGCTGAAGTGCATGTTGTCATTAAAGCAAAAGCGGGGCATACCAAATACTACGATATTCTGAAATTCATGTACATTTTTCAAAGACTCAACTTTTCACTCAAATTGTTAAGATGATATTATCATTTGTAATGAAAAATCTTGTATTACNAAGACTCAACTTTTCACTCAAATTGTTAAGATGATATTATCATTTGTAATGAAAAATCTTGTATTACATTCAAAAAAGAATGCAAAATAGAAGCATTTTCACAGTGGTCTCAGACTTTTGGACCCCACTGTATATGTATACATATATGTATGTATTGTATGTGTTGCATGTGTTGTACAGACCTTACTATGAGAGTATATTATTTGTGAATAATAGTGGCTTTTTTGAGTTCACAGAAGGGATTTCTTATCTTAAATTGCACGAAACTTGCAATTTAAGTTGCAAATTCAAATTCCACATTTTATTCTATGAAGCTGAATCTCAACAGTCCAACACTTGACAATAAAAAAATCAAAGCTTCCGTTCACTTTTCCTTTTGGGATTATAGGTTGAGCCTTAGCGTTTTATCAGGGTGTCTTTTTTCACCAGGGTTCTATTTAGTTACTAATTTGTAAAATTGTCTGTCTTGCAGCCAGGACAGACTACTTACAAGATGATGATGGTGATGGGGTTTCTAGTACAAATGACACAAAAATGACATAGGGCATAAATAAAAAATCCTGTTATTCTCTTAAGAGGTTAAGGTGCAGGGGAAGTTATTTTAGGAAATGTTTACTATTTACATATACATCTTTTTATATAATCACAAGTACAACTTACATTAATAATACTTCCTGTTTCCTTTATGCTTCAACCTCTCAGAGGACCGAATGCTGACAGCAGCAGATGTTCAGAGCTTTTCCAATGGAGTGGGCCGTCAGTGGAAGCATGTCGGCAGAGTCCTGGGGAAGAGCTGCCGGGCTCTGAAAGGTCCCGCTATAGACAACCTGGCCTATGAGTATGAGAGAGAAGGGCTGTATGAGCAAGCCTATCAGCTGCTCAGCCGCTTCATCCAGGCAGAGGGGAGAGCAGCCAAGCTGAGTCAGCTGGTCAAAGCACTGGAGGACTGCAAACTCACCAGTTTGGCTGAAAGTATGTTGGACATACAGCCATAAGATTAACTCGGTGATAGAGTTTGGTCTGCGTGTACAAGTGGAGGAATCCTGAAAAATGAGGGGGGGNCATGTCCTCTTCACATGAGAAGTTGTTGACTTTGTCCTGCCTAATTTTATATACAAGTATATGTGAGTTTCTGATTGATTCTGTCATCTTCACATTTGAAATCATTCCATCTCTCTCTCTCTCTCTCTCTGTATGTGTTTTACAAAAGGTTGCTAACATCCGTGTGAGAACTGACTGATTATAAATATGTAATTTGCCTTCTTTAATTATTAGTATTTTTCTAGGCAAACAGATCATTTATGACTGTTAGTACATGCACGCTGTCTTGGATATGCACTGTCTGAAGTGTTGTGGAGATTTGTTTACCATGCACCTGTTTTATTTCTTCCCTTTTAAGTCAATTTCCATATTTACAGAACCTGTTGGATCTGTCGTTGAGTGCACAAGCGAAGGTTGATTTTGTTTTCTACAAAATGGGTACATACAGATTAAATGGTTGTAAAAGAGTCCACGGTTCCGTTTGATATTTGATGCATTAGTGTAATTAAAAGTGAAAACATAATTTTGTGAAAATTTCCTCAGGTATAATTTAGCATTGCATTAATCCCCTCTTTCTCACTCTCTCACGTGCACATGCTCCTATGATTAAACTGATTACTGATGTTTTAGGCTCTTGTTGCTGTCTGGGTGCTCATATGTGTCACATTGTGTAAGCGTCAGGACAGAGAGGTAAAGGCCAAAGCTGGAGGTCTAAAGGTGTTATCTCATGACAGCTTTTGGTTTCACAGCAAAGAGGAAATTCACTGATTGAAGCTGCAGGTTGAGCTCCTGTGGTTTCAGTTGATGGTTTGGTGCAACAGCCCATCCCCCCTTTTCTCCTCTTCACCATCCACATCCAGATGTGATTTGTGGATTAGAAGCTTTTAACACACACAAACACTTACTACTGGTATATGTTATGGCCACAATCCCCCAACACACACACACACAAATACGTTTTTATGGTATGTTAAGACCGCCTGTGTCACCCAGCAACACACATNACACACACACACACAAATACGTTTTTATGGTATGTTAAGACCGCCTGTGTCACCCAGCAACACACATCTCTTTTTACTTCTACTGTACCTAAGTGGAATGCACATATATAAACACAGTTTAAGGTATGTTCTGAATGAAAATATTTAAACAGTTGCTCATGTGTAGAGCATTTTTTTTTTTTTTTTTTTTNTTTTTTTTTTTTTTTTTTGTGAGATTTGATAAATGTAAGCCTGTGTCCATTTGTCCACCACCATGACTGTTTTAGGCCTTTTTGCGTTACTGACAAGCTTCCTCTCTGTCTGCCTGACTTTATCTTCCTGTAACATTGAAGCTTAGCGCTGTGTTTTAACTTTTCAACAACACTTTATTTACTACGAAGGGCAACATTTGCCTTTTCAGCGGCCCTAATCTTTCATAGGACGTGATTAAAGCTCCTCGGCTGCTCTGACGTAAGCGAGACTGGAGGTGAGTCTCGCGCATACGGCGCTCTTGCTGCGCGAAAACATACGCGGAAACCGCTCGCGCGTGCTGTCATCATCATCATCAGTGCCGCCATAGAGAGAGAGAGAGAGAGAGAGAGAGAGAGAGAGACACCACCCAACAACCCCAACCCCACAGGCTCAAGCACAACGACCCCACCCCCAACTCCTCTGCTCGAGGGACGGAGCCAGAGAGATACACAGAATCACGGAGAAAAGACCGTTTCGGAATCCCGGCTCTGTTTTGCCCTCAATCCGGGCCTAATGCTGTAGCAGCAAGCACAGAGGAGAGAGCGAGCGAGAGCCAGAGCACTGATTGAGCCGTAGAGGGACAGGGCGGACCGGGAAGACGGATTGCTCATTCGTCTGGAAACATGGGATGTACACTGAGCGCTGAGGAGCGCGCAGCTCTGGACCGGAGCAAGGCCATCGAGAAAAACCTGAAGGAGGACGGGATGGTCGCCGCCAAGGACGTCAAACTACTGCTGCTCGGTAAGAGAAAGCCTGTCCGGCAGCGGGGCTGCCGCGGCTCGGCTCGGCACGATTGTGGTGGGGCTGCGTTGGGCGGAGGTGCTGTCCGTGGTGCTGATTTTACAGTCGGTTCTCACTTTGCCCTCCCTTCCTTACAGGCGGTGGAGAGTCCGGTAAAAGCACCATTGTCAAACAGATGAAGTAAGTGTCTTTTTTCTTGTTTTAACCCACTTCGTCACAGCCAGAGTAAAAGGCCTGAGACTGCGCCTCCTCTGGCTGTGCTAAGGCAGGCTGAGCCGCCATGTTTCAAGAGGCCACAGACCCGGAGAAGCACCCGGCTTCGAGCTCCTGCTGCAGACCGACAGGGAGGCTGCGGAGGCCGTGAGGGGCTTCCCGAGGCGCTGTTCACCGCCCGGGTGCTGAAATGTAGTCAACAGACGGTTTGCATGTCTCCAGAGAGTAGGCATGGGAATATGTGGGTGTTTTTCCTATGTGTGTGCGCGCGCGCGCGTGTGAATTACAGTGAGGTCACTATGGCTCCATTAGTGAATACCTCTGCTTTTAATCTTAATGGCTTTAAGTGCCCGATATCGCCGAGAGTACTTTGCCTAAAGCGGATTTACGCAGAAATATGGCTTCTAAAACCGCATCTAAAGCTTCCTCTTTCTAAGCTGAATCACTATTTCGTATCTAAATCACCGTTGTTGTTTGTCTAAAGCTCTTAGTTAACTTAGTAGATGGTAAGGCACGGTCTAGTATATATTTTGTCCTGGGTACCATCTCTCTAGCAGTATGTACCTGTCCATGCCTCTCCAGCTCGGCGCATCCCGGCCTGCAGTGCACCGCTCCTCCCTCCCTTCCTGCTTCTTTTCTTGACTTCACCTCATTACCCTCTGGTTGTCCGTATCTCAGTCATCACTCCTCTGCTCTGAACTCAGCACACCGAGCCAAATAGTATTTACAAACACTTTTCACAGTTTGTTGTAGGCTTAGCAAGCGCCAGATTAATGGGCTTTACTACACACTGTGGGGTCATAAAGTTTGAGGTGCTGAATAGTAAATTTTAATGCGCTCTGCTGAGATTTGTCCATTCATCTGATGAGGATAATGGTTCAGATTCTTTTAATTGTTTGACCCAGGATTGGGGAAATCATACGGCTATGGTGATGATTAAGATCAGAGAGAAAAACCAAAGCTGGAGCTCCACATTGTCATTGCTCACATTTAGTGTACCTTTCTCTTGTGTGTGACAGACAGGAAGGGAGAGAGAGAGAGAGAGAGAGAGAGAGAGAGAGAGAGAGAGAGAGAGAGAGAGAGAGANCAAATTCCTAAAAAAAATTAAAAAAAAAACAAAAAAAAAACAAAACAAAAAAACATAGACCAAAGTAAATTCCACATATCTCAGGTGTCAGATAGTGTAGCTGATTCAGTAGCACAGGCATCAGAACTTGTACATCATACTGTACTTAACTGGATATATAAAGTCTGGTTTATGGCATAAACTCACCATATGATAACAGTTCTTGGCAATTGCTCTTTACTAATTCAAATTCCAATTCATATGTATTGGCTTGTGGTGTATGTCCTGCTGTGAGTGTTCAAAATATTAGGAACGCTGTCTGTTTTCATAATGTGCACTGATGAGGTGAATAAAGGTTAAAACCACTGCACCTCATTAATTTCCTTTAATAAGTCATCAGTCATCAAACACAGAGGAGATAAAGAGAAAATAAAGGAGGTGCAGAAAGATTTTAAGTACTGAGGCTATCAAAATGCACAAGCTGCAGGTTATTTTCAGTAATCCATGACTGATATTTTGTGCATTCATTGTTCATGCATGATTCGTTGTTCATGCAGATTACAAGAAATGTTACCGTATAGTAGAAAATGTAACATTTGTCCGATTTATTGATGGTCTGATTCCACTATCCTGACCATTATGGTTATTACAAGTGATTTAATTACCACAGTGTTAATTAGAAATCACAAATCAGTGTAGTTTTCCAGCCGTATACACAGTGACATTTAAAAGAGCTGATAGGAAGGCATGAGTAATGTCACAGATGTGCATCGTGTTGAAAGCTGAGAAAGCAGGAATCACTTAGCATTCACACTGAATATGAAAAGTATATCATTAAACGACATCATTTATCTGCTCCACACAAGTAATCATTTTTATATCTATGCCTTTTTTATTTTAGACAGCTTAAGCTCTAACCCCAAAACTGACATTCCTCCTTTAGAGTTTGGTTTTGAATGAATGTTTATATCTGCATGAGCACAATGGGTATGTGTGATTTTTTTGAATTGTTTAGCTGACGTCTGTATGTGTGTCTGTGCTAATGTCTTTGTGCGCATGCAGGATTATCCATGAAGATGGCTTTTCTGGGGATGATGTGAAGCAGTATAAGCCTGTGGTCTACAGCAACACCATCCAGAGCTTGGCAGCCATCCTGCGAGCCATGGACTCATTGAGCATTGAGTTTGGAGACAAAGATAGAAAAGTTAGTTACCTCTAACTTCACCTTTTGCTGCAATTCTCACCTACAGGACAAACTCATACAGACTGCAGAGATAATGAGACTTTATATATTTATCTTCATATAGGTTTTGTGCCAAACTAGGACTGGTTGATAACATATCAAGTTCTCTAGTAAAATCCATTGCATTATTTGGGAAGATAATGATAATAATCAAACTGGAATTTTTTATTTTCAGCTGGAGTTTTTGAGGATTTTATAAAATCCAAATGGGAACAAATAAGACTTAGTGCTTTGTTGTGCTTGTTTAGAAAACAACATTGTGTCATGAATTACGACTTCAAAAAAGAATAACAGAATTAACAGAATTATAACAACATACAACATATTTATGAAAAATTCAAACGTTTTGTTCCCTCTTTCCTGATGTTTTGAAATGATTTTGCACTTGTGTAGGCGGACGCTAAGCTGGTTTGTGATGTGGTCAGTCGTATGGAGGACACAGAGCCCTATTCTGCAGAACTTCTCACCGCTATGAAGAATTTATGGGCTGATTCTGGGACTCAGGAGTGCTTCAACCGCGCTCGAGAATACCAACTTAATGACTCCGCTCAATAGTGAGTAGTACAAAGGCACAGCAAGAGACTCATGACCTACATGTGCAAAAAAGGGGCGCAAAAACACAAGTCTTCTAACCCATACTTCATTATCTTTCCTCTTGTTATCATCAGCTACCTGGACAGTTTAGATCGGATTGGGGCAGCAGACTACCAGCCCACAGAGCAGGATATCCTGAGAACCAGAGTGAAGACCACTGGCATCGTTGAAACCCACTTCACCTTCAAAAACCTGCATTTCAGGTAGCGTGTATGCCTTTTTTTTGCGGCTTTGTACCTCATGCAGTCTTCCTTTAAGCATTTTGTCAAAAATTTTCTTTAGGGATTACAGCTCTTTATCTAAATTGAGTTCTTGCTTGTTTTCAGGCTGTTTGATGTAGGAGGTCAGAGGTCAGAGAGGAAGAAGTGGATCCATTGCTTTGAAGACGTAACAGCTATTATCTTCTGTGTTGCTCTGAGTGGCTACGACCAGGTGCTTCACGAAGATGAGACAACTGTAAGTGTGACACACCAATGAAGCATTCTGTTGTTGGGGTTAGATTATTGTAGCTGATATTTTCAGATTGACATTCTGATGTTTGTGTCAGTGTGGAATGTCTTTAAATCTGACAAGTTTCATGTACAGATAAGTTGAAAATGCTGATAATACCACACATAAACTGTTTCTCATAGAATACTGCTGGGGTATTGTAGGTTATACAATAAAATATGCAATTACACATCTACCAAACTGAATTTTTCATACAATTTTTAAATTGGCATATTGATATAACCTTATATTTGTTAGTAATTTTACCCCAAGCAATCTATTTCACCTCTGTGTAACATTAGTCTGTGATATTTATTCTCTTTCTACAGAACCGTATGCACGAGTCACTCATGCTCTTTGACTCCATCTGTAACAACAAGTTCTTCATCGACACCTCCATTATCCTCTTCCTGAACAAGAAGGATCTGTTTGCTGAGAAGATCAAGAAGTCACCGCTCACTATCTGTTTTCCAGAATACACAGGTGAGTTTATGCCTCTGGTTCTAAAGCAGAGAGCTGCCTCAACAAAGTGAAGAATGCCAGAGTCTCATGCTCTCTTGTGTTTTCTTTCTCATTTCCGCTTTGTCTCCAGGTGCTAATACTTATGACGATGCTACTGCATATATTCAGGTTCAGTTTGAGAATAAGAACCGTTCTCCTAATAAGGAGATCTACTGTCACCTGACCTGTGCTACAGACACAGGAAATATCCAGGTAGTGTTCGACGCCGTCACTGACATCATTATTGCAAACAACCTTAGAGGATGTGGCTTATACTGAGGCCTGGCCAAGCACAGAGGTTGTCATGGGGAGTATGAGGTGTTAATAAAGATAATTTTGATGATACTCAAAACACATAACTATGTAAATCTACACGTCCAAATGGACCCAAAGAGCTGCCGTCAGACACCACACTGGATTTTTGCCATGATTTATCCCTTCCTCCTTTTTCTCATTTCATTATTCAACCCCAGTTTTGTATTATAAATTGTGTTGTTGAGCTGAATGTTAAATGTTTTGTTGGGAAGGTCAGACAAACGGCAGCACCAGGGGTATATTCAGCTGGAATATAGCTATTTTACAAAACCCTGCCAAGAAATGCAATGTGAGGTGTGTGTAATGTCACATTTACCACAGTGTGGAATATTGTCCCATTCTGTATGTGACATTTTTATCTGCAGCCCTGAGGATTTTTTTTTTTCTGTACTGAATATAGCCATTGGTGCTCCGTTTTAAGAGCTGCTGTGTGTATGAAAGAGGAGATGAGGTTGTTGGGGAGGTGCTGTAGTCATGGCTGAGGGTCATAGTTGGCAGGAAGGAGGCTATATTAACTTTTAGAAGGACAAAAAATAAAACCCTCTCTTTTGGTCTCACATAACTGAGTAGCCTGCACGTCTGTTCCAATCAATTTTCTCTTTAACATATAAAGGAAGAGAAGATTATTGTTTTGCGTGGCTACTCATTGCCATTGCTGTACCAGGAGGAAATGTCTATCAGCCAATGATATCTCAAAAACTTCATATCGGTGCCAACCATCTGAGAACGACAGATAGGTGATTAGGATCCAGAAATCATAGCTCTTGATCACACTATCAACTCATGTTATGTAAGTGACATAAAACACTTTATCATTGAATGATTTATTTATTTAAGCCTCATGCCTCCTCCTACCTCCTGAAATCCCGTGCCACATATTTATTTCCTGTCATGAAAACACCTGTCTACGTTTCAGAGGGTAGAAAGCAGCCCTCCAATGACATCTTGTTCTCTGTGTGGTGCTTTGCCCTTCGACGTGAATTTGTTTAGAAATAGAAGACTGCACAAGGAGAACGATATCATTTGAGGCAGCCTCTGTTGGGGGAGGCAGGTTTACTGCTTCTCCCCTCATTAAGTAAACAGGGGACCATTATCCTGTCTGTCACGTTTCTCTTTCTGCAGAGAAAAAGTACAGCTCTCCATCTTCACCTTTGCACATACAAAAATCATCTTCCCATTCTGTATACTCCTATCACATATCATTCCCACATCCTATCTCCATCTTCACCTTAACAACATCGTACTGTATATATACATATTATGATTATACCAGATTTTTTTTTTTACTGTGAAAGTTTTTGTGCTGCACCCCATCCTATTCGGTAGTTTATTGGTTGCTCTCATGTGGAATGTTTGTGCTGAGCCAATCGAATGTTGTGTTTACATTAAAGCCACACTTTTCCTAACTATTCCTGCAGTCATGTTATGTGTCTGAGTCTGACTAAACAACTGCTGCTGCTGCTCAGTGCATCACCAACCTTGCAACACTCGTCTCCATAATAACACGATCCCATGATTGTCGTCTTTGCAATAGTTTTAACACGCTGACCTGCTTTGATCTGTTCAGATGCACACAGAATTAAAGTTAGAACAGGAAATTAGGCTAAACATTATGAGAATGGACCTCTTTAATGCTTCATTTTTGACCATCCTTTGTATTTAGTGCCACAGTATATGAGAGATTGGGAACAGCTCTTGCATGGCAGCAGTAGGGCAGAACTTCATGAAATGTGGAGGATGGCAGGGATCAGAAGCACCACAATGCAGCTCTCAATTTATTAGGTTAAAAGTGTTCATCATCATCATCACAGAGAAGGAGCTATTCATATATTGAATGACTAGGCTGGATCAGCTGTCTGACCTGCTTCTGTCACTTTAATGGGTATGATGTTCATTACTGCTCTGTTTCACTGACAGCTGGAGAGCTCCACTCTTCGGTCCCACTGTGGCCTCATTTCCCAGATAAGGTTGGAACTCCCAGCGTGACATAATTCAGAAGTTTTAATTACATATTTAGGAGTGTATTCTCATACGTTATGGGCAATTACTGACAAGTAGTTCACCAATCCTGTCACATAACCACAATCCAATCTCTGAGTGTTAAAGCTCTGATTTAACTCTTAAGTCAGATTCAAAGGCAAAGAGCAGAGCAGAAAGTCCAGACCCAAAACCAGACTGAGATCTCTTGAGTGACAAATGTGCATTTTGTTTCTGACAAAAAGAAATCCCTAGCTATTTGCTCATGCCCTTCCCACATCCATTTCCAGGATTAAACCTGGATTTTGCAGAGCTCTTTAGTCAAATGCATGACAGCATGGGTACTGCAGCTCAGTCACTGATAATCAGTGCACTGGTTCATGAGTTACAGTCGCAGTCTCTTGATATCCTCACTTCGAAAGTCAATACGCAGTGCTAGCACCTGACGCACCTCTGCTGGGGTCAGTCGCCATGTCAGGGGACCAGAGTTTACACCCCAGTAATCCAAGATCTCAGTTACCTGCACACAAAACACAAAAAATACTAGTGAACCCGAGCAGACAACCACAACATTTAAGATTAAAAAAAATAAAAAAGAACCTATACAATTGTATAATCTGTGTGTGTATGTGTGTGTGGCTGGATAATAAAAAAAACAAAAAAACAAACGATACTTTTGTTAGACACAAATGATTCTCTACTACTAAAAGCTATTTGATACATAAGTTTGATACCTAAGTTTATAATCTCATCAGTGTCAAACCAAAGATTTGCATAGAGTAAATGTCTAATATATATATAAATATATATATATATATATATTTTGTAAGACTTTAAACATTAAGATTTTGTTTTTTTCCATTTTATAGCAGTATACGACTTTTAACTCATGACTTTCTCTACTACAAGAGAAGTATTATTAAGGAATCAATATCAGAGTCAAGGTATTGGTATTGATACCAGTACTGAAAATATTTTTGTGATACCCAGCCAATGTGTTTGTGTGTGTTTAATAAATTTGATTACCCGCTCCAAGTTGAGGATGGTAGCCATTTGTGTGAGGCGAGAAAACTTATCCCTGATGGTCCAGGTCGTCACAGTGGTGAGGTACGCCACAAGAGAGCGCAGCTCTTTATCAAACTGCAGCCCTCCCAGCTGCAATAAAATAATCAGGATCACGTCTGAATGTGTACATATTCTACACATCATATTTTCTCAAGTCATCTTCTTAAGTGCATTTGTTTCTAAATGCATTTGCACTTTTTTAGAAGTATGATGTTAAGATCAGCAAACACTGCATAAAATCAAGAGTGTTGAGCAAAAAAGTAGGCATCTTTTTCTACAAGCTCATTCATAAATCACACTTAAGCTTTTCATGACACGTAGGACATGTAGGTGTGACATGCATATCAGTGTTGTGATATGCAAGGTGCTCAGCACCACCTTGTGGCCAAGTGCTTGTTCCTCACCCTGCTGAATGAGCATTTAAGGACTGTCTTCTCCATTTCAATAGATATCAAGCTGGTCATCAGACTGGTTAGCGTGTCATAGATCACCGGCGAGAGGGCCATCTGGTGAGGGGAGGGCATGACGAGGAGTGACAGAGTAGTTACAAAAAAAAAATAAAGTGTGTCTGTTCAGCTGATACAAATTCAGACACATCAGTTATATACTGAAAGGTGCTAAGACTGTTCCAGATACCTTAAACTCTGCCATGAGCTGCTCCAGGTTAACAATGAGCTGCTGTACCCAGGGATCATTAGCTTCATACTCATTAAACTCCTCCTGTACAGAACACAAGCAGCCACAGTGAGAGTCTGTAAAACCTCTGATCGTGTGAGTGTGGTTCTGGGACTTTTACCTCTTCTATGTTGTGTGAGATGGACAGGAAGCTGCTGATCCAGGGTTTGACCTGAGGCTTTATGGCTGTTGTGTTTAACTCAGTCAGGCCCTCCTGTAAAGCAGAATCTCATCAGTATATCTAATAGTGGACATAACTTTTCCCACTGTCCATCTGTGGACACTGGCCTGCCAACGTAACATTTTGAGAACACACAGATACAGTATTTCCCTACTGGGTGGCACCTACTATGAATAAAGCAGAAGGAAGGTAGTGTATACATAGTTCATTGCATATATGCATGTATGTGTGTGTGTATATGTGTGTGGTTCCAACCTGTAAGAGATCCTTGAACTTTGATGATGTGTTGACTAGGTCAGACAAACAGCTCTCAATCTTAGCTTGCTCGCCAGCCCCAGCCCCCTGCATGAACACTTTGGAGCAGTCGTTCTGTGAAAAAAGAACATTTCCAAGAAATGATGATAATCAAAAAAAAAAAAAAATGACAAAATGAGAAAAGAGTGCTGGTACAGATGTGGACTCACCTCAAGGTTCCTCTTTAAAGTGGTGATGTTCTCACTACACACCTCAACATTATTCAGAGTCACCTGAAATAGAGAAACTGTGTACAATGTACTATCATCTACTCTGCTGCACTCAAGCAGCTGGCAGAAATACTACTAATATTAAGATGTGCCATCTTAATCTATAATGTAATCTGCAGAAAAGTGGGTATTTTGGTTCTAAGCCAATTTAACTTTTCACAAACAGGCTAAAAGGGTTTTAAGTAGTGCTTTTATCATCTGGGAGCCATTTAAAAAATTAAACCACTGCTTGAAGTAGAGACAGTTATTCACGCGTTTGTTTCCTCACTGAGCTTACTGCTGCTCTCATTATTCTTACTTTACACAAATCCTCCGTGACAGAATGCTGAAGCATCTGTCTGCTGCTGATGAGGCAGAGACCTCTTCACCACCATTCTAGCTGACTTTAGTGTAAAAAACCTTTTCATTTCACTGATTACATTTGAAGCACAGAATGGTTTAGAGCCACGATACAGTGGAGCAACGTGCCAGCGGAGCTATCGATAGCCCAATCTCCCTAAATCTCTTCCAATGAGTCAGCCTTTTAACTCAGCAGCACTATTTAACAATTCTTTTAATGATGATAATAACATTAAACGATACATGAGACAGAAAACTTTATTCCTGTTAATGGAACTCTGAATGACAATAGTGATGTTCNTAAACGATACATGAGACAGAAAACTTTATTCCTGTTAATGGAACTCTGAATGACAATAGTGATGTTACGATAAAAGTTTTCTACTGAAAGGACAGACAACATGCAGGAGTTTGTTTTTTTTTAAATCTACTTTTCATGGTTTTTTTTTAAACGTAAGTCATTAAGGGTCATATGGAGGTCGCAAAATGTTACAATATTTGTATTATGCTAATAGTATTTTTTAAAGCTTCTTGTTGATCTGTGCATTGTGCATTTAACGTAAAACCAATGTCATAACGATTGAATCAATGTTGTGTATCAGTGCTGAAACAGATGACATGACAAACCTTCCACTATCACTGACAAGTTAAACCATGGGACATGTTAGTTATTAATGAAATGAAGGCATACTTTATGCTAGGATTATGTTATGTAATGCATGGACAAAGGTTATCCATACAGCTTGAGAAGCCTATGGTGTGTGCGCATGCGCCTTTGTGTGTTTGTCCATTAAAAGACCATACTGGCCATTTTACATGTTTGAGCCTAACATATTGAATTTTCATAGACGTAACATCATTGACTATCATTTCCCAAAGCATACTACTGGAAAGGTGAATTAATTTTTTTTTCCTATCTTCCAGACTGCCGCTGGCTTCAGTTGATTCTGGTACGCTATTAAAATCAACTTGTTGATACTTGAAACGTTCTTGGGATAGATAATCAATCAGTGAGAACAAGACGTATACCAGTATTCAGGGTTTTTTTTGAAGTTATGTAATTTTAGTGTTTAAGCACAATAAAAAGCACGGAGTGAATGTATGTCTCCACNTGAAGTTATGTAATTTTAGTGTTTAAGCACAATAAAAAGCACGGAGTGAATGTATGTCTCCACTGGAGAATATAGTCCCAAAAGAGGACCTGCGTTTATCGAAAAATTTACACGACTGTGACTTCATAAGACTGTGTAACTATTAGCAGGCAAAACATCGATTTTTAAGGTGGATGTATCGCTTGAATATTTGATTTTTCAAGATTAAGAGGTTTTGCAAAATATCAGGAAAGCTGAAATATGGTTTTATTCTTTGGGAAATGTTGTCAGTAATGTAACATGCATGAAAACTTAATATATTAGGCTCAAACATGCAAAATGGCTGGTATGGTCCTTTAAGGCTTCTTACCAGGAAAGCAGCCTTGGCGTCTTCGGTGCTCTCTATGCCCAGTGTGTTGAACTTGCCCTGCTGTAAACTGCTCTGCATCAGACTGACTGCGCTGCTGACGCCTCGCTGGATGTCCTGCAGTGTTGTAGCTGGGAAACCCTGATGCAGCTTATTATATAAAACCTCCCTGACAGGCGAAGAGAGATAGTACACACACCCATCAGACATGAATAAACAGAGGATGAAGAGGAGATACGATGGTTTCCCAGGTGAAGTACAACATGGAGGAGTGAGTACCTGAAGTCAGACTCCAGCAGTGAGTTAGCATGGTTGATCATTGCACACAGGCAGTCGATGCTGGAGCTGGATAAAGCTCTACTGATGCACTTCTTCACAATGTAGAAACAGTCATCCACCATGCTGGAGGTCAGCTGACCTTTTTCATATGTATCCATTGTAACGGCCTAAGAAGGAACAGTTTATTCTCAAATTAACAATTTAAGAACTTTTGATCGAATGCAAAAAAAAAAAAAAAAAAAAAAGGAATCTGGCATACCTGCCATTTACAAGTTGCTTCTTTGCTTCTTTAATTGTTTCAGTGATATTGAAACAAAAAAAAAATGCATAGTAGCTACTATAGTATAGTAGCTACTATAGGTTCAGATCTTTTCTTTAAAAGGAGATGTAGTCATTTCACTACCAAGTTTTNTGATATTGAAACAAAAAAAAAATGCATAGTAGCTACTATAGTATAGTAGCTACTATAGGTTCAGATCTTTTCTTTAAAAGGAGATGTAGTCATTTCACTACCAAGTTTTCTGCTGTATCTTTATAAAAGCCATGATATATATATACACACACACACACACACACATACACACATATATATACTGTATATATGGATCTCATGGCTTTGTGGCTGTACACTCATGGATTATATACAGTATACACACACACACACACACACACATATACTGTATATACTGTATATATGGATCTCATGGCTTTGTGGTTGTACACACTCATGGCTTATATACAGTACACACACACACACACACACACACTAAGCATTGAAGACTCTCTCAGCGAAAACTCTGTGAAAACTAAATATTTTGTCCAAAGGCTTTATGACAAAGATAAATTTTCTCACAGGGTTAAAATTTTGGATGAAAGGTAGGACTAAACATCCTATGTAAAACTTCCATACCTGGATGATTGGTGGACATCATGAGGGATGGTTTCTACACTGAAGCCATTTTGTACTGCATGTACATTATGAAAATCTTCCTGCACCAACTCCCTCGGCCAAAGCCACACTCCCATTAATTACAGTGTAAGTGTGAGTATGTAACAAGAAAATAAGGTCAATTCTTGGTTTTGCAGCATCTAATTTATTGCTGTTATTAAATCACCACTCCTAGATATGTTGTACAATTGTTTTATAAATCAGGCGCCAAAAGGTCTCTGCCAGTGTTTTAGCTTTGATATAAGAGGCACAGTATTTCCAGTGTACTGCGTGAATTACCTTGTTAACAGTCTCCCTCATGTAGTATTCCTCCATTGGAATATAGTAGCCAATTAGCTCCTGCATGGTCCTGCTCAGCAAGCAATGTTTCAATAGCTTCTCCATGTTCTGCTGATGCTCTGGTTAAAAAAAAAGATATTATCACCTAGTTGATTAAAAGAAAGCTAATCACCAACAATTCATTTTAATAATGAGTAAAAATGCCAAACATTATCTGGTTCCATATTCTCTAAAACGAAGATTTGTGGATTGTGGTGTTTTTCTGTTTCTCATAGTTAATTGCATCCTGTCGGGTTTTTTAACTATTGTTCAAATAAAATAAGCAATTGAAAGATGTCACATTCAGTTCTGGAAATTTACAATGGGCATTTATGATTTGTCATCATTTTTTGACGTTTTATATTCTAAACAAAATTAAGTAATTAAAAAAAAATAATTGGTAGATTAGTTAATAATGATTAGTGCAGCCCTACATGTGTTAATGTGCACTACCCTGTGTGATGCTCTGGGCATCCCCAACTTCAAAGTCAGCCATCATACGGCGACGCAGAAAGCGCAGATAGAGCTCGGCCCTCGCATTCATCAGGGTTACTTCTGTCAGAACAGGATCCAGTTCCCTGTTCATAAAAGACAGAGATGTAAACAAACCAGCAAGGAGCCAAACCTCCATGTTGTTGTGACAAATGCCAGTACCTGGGCTCGATCCTTTCTGTTGGCATGCTCTTCATCATGCTGTTCTGAACAATCTGAAACTTGCTTTGGTATCCTCTCTGCTGGATGAACTTGTCAACTATTTTCTGAGCCTGTCGGTCACATTCCTGCTGCAAGTGAGTGATGAGTGTGTACAGATGGCCTGGACCATAATATGTCTCCACTATCGGTTGATGAGTCTCAACAACACGAGCAATGCCTGCAAACACACACAAATAGCTTGTGAACAGGCAAAAGAAATGTTTAAACTCACACACAAAATATCAGTTCCTTTGTCTCTCACCCTCAAGCAACAGTGTCAGTGTGTCAGTGAATATCAGTGGTGCTCTCTTCTCGCCCAGCTCTCCTCCTGTAGCTAAGAGCAGGTTCTCCTCAGCTTTGGAGGCCAGCTGCGTGAGAGTGTGTAAGATAGAGACAGACAGATGACTTGACATGAACATATGTAACATGTTGTGACTTTTTTGTGGCCCAAAATAGAATGATACAAAAATTATTAATAAGGTCTGCATTAATGATGTGGAGTCATCGTGCAGTTACTGTTTCTGACCATCAAATAACACAAATTATGTTACCATAAATGTCTCCTGTTTTTGTTTAAGGACATGGAGGAAATGTGTATATACTTGAAAAGTTTAATCATTTAGTTGATACTCGTGTCTAGAGCAAAATATGAGTGTAACTTTTACCCTCGTGTTGCTGTATTTTCTAGTAGCAAACAATGTACAAGAGTCATGTGACCACAGAAAGATGATGTAAGAACAAAACACTAGGAAATAGAGCAGAGGAGACAGATAAAGATTTTGGATCTCTCAAGCAGAAAGTATGCTCCATACAGTTTTCTACTGACCTGACTGCAGAGATATTGCCCAAAGCGGGCGAGGCCTTGCTGGTGGAGACCCAACAGAGGGAAGATTTTGAAAAACCTTTCCACCTGTGCGAGGTCGACTGCCGCAACAGCTTCATCCAGCTTCTCAGCAACGATGACCTTCAGTTTCTGCTCTGCCTCCTGCAGCATTGACAGACTGGCATCCACAGCACTGCCTACACAACGTGAGTCATTGGCAGCATTACAGTGTGCATCTACCAGTGATAAAACAGAGCAAGCTGAACCATATACTGATTCTCTTCTACTGCAGCTATATTGTGATCTCAAGGACAAGACGTGACCAATTTCAATGTAAAAATGTGCAAAAACATACAGAAAAACACAAGATCACAAAATTGCACTCTGATAGTAAGTTTGATGCCTCATACTTTCTTCTCCCTGCCTGCTCAGCTCAATAACTGACTGGTCCAGAGACAGGTATCGATGGATATGGGCAGCAGCCTGTTCATAATCTTCGTTATGCAGTGCTGTCTGCACGCCGTCTGTGCAGAACTTCAGATCAAGGATATCATCAGCACGCTGGATGACATTATACAGCCGTGTCTGCAAAAAAAAAAAAAAAAAAANAAAAAAAAAAATACTGTGTGTATATATATATCTATATCTATATCTATATATATATATATATGTCGTGCCTGAAAGAGCATGTGTGTGACATGACTGTATTGTGAAGTGGTGAGGGACTGATGGCTACAACCCCTGCAGTTCCTTCATCAATCTTGGCTGCTTGTAGACAATACAGGGGCAGCTGCCCATGTCACATCACATGATCAGGGCATTTGCCCCTGTGTTTTGCCGTATCTCTTGATATTTTATTAGTTTAATGTTTTTTCTTATTAATTTGTTCTGATAATAAATGATAACACTATCAATAACATCAACCACAGCAGAAACAAAAACACTAAGAATACCAATCATTATTATTATTCATTTTGTCTGGAGGGACCTCAGCCAATGAGGGCACCAAAGGGGCAGTAGCTTGGGCCATTGTAGCAACCCCCTCTGAACATCTCTGTGCATGTATGTGTGTGTGTGTGTGTATGTGTTTTTGTGCGTACCTTTGCCAGGTCTAGTTGTCTGACTTTGCGGCTGACATTCTCAGCCAGGCTGCAAGTAAATGTGATCATGCCTGACAGCTGACTGGCATCTCCACCAATCAGCTGTAGGTTGGGCCTGAGGAGCAACAACATTTTTTATAAGAAAACATTCATTTCTTGCTTAGAGATTATAGACTGTAATGATCAGAGCTCAAAAAAGCATCTGATAATTGTTCATCATCATGTGCAATTGTAGGTTTGATGAGGGTTTGAGGTTTTTGAGAAAATATAAAGAAAATTTTTAAAAATTAAAATGCATAATGTTATATATATGATAAGAAATCCAGAAAGAAAACAGGTGCATGTGCATTTAATGCTTGTACTCTGATCATACTGTACCCCATTCTCTGCAGAGCTGACATCTTCGAGTGAATGCTCCCCTCCTGTCCTATCAGTCTGACCAGCTCAGCTTCCACTTCTTTCTGTATTAAAACAGACCACAAAACAAAACAAGGAATAACAAGAATAAATATATTTGTTTAAAATTTATAGCTTCTAAGGATTTTTGTGCAGTCACTTATTCTCTGTTTTGGTTGCTGCGCTTAATGATGCTAATCTCGACTAACACAACATAAACTTGGATTGATTTACAAGGGGTGACTGATAAATGCTGAGCACGACACATAAGGAAGTGTCCGGGTTGTAGTATTTTTTGTGTGTGGAAGTAATAGCCTTATTTCATATTTCCATCTCTTCCTGTTCTACCCACACCTGGTTAGTTAAGTGTTTTACCCAGTCAAGATCTTGGCAGTCACAAATATTAAGTGAACACCTGATTTAGCTAATTAGGTGTAGGCAGACGAGGGAGAGATGGAAAATAAGCAGTAATGGACCAGAATTGAAAACCATCAAAGACCACAAGCTTGTGCCAAGTTTAACATTTTGTAGATGTGGAATAATTTACTGTCTATGCATTCATAGTGTCAAATAAAGCAAACTAAACGGCACAGAAATTAAACATGAGCTGCATCAGCACGGCAGCAGATATTCCAATTAGAACCAAATCAGTTCACAGTCAGTTTTAGGACGCTCTGTGACGGGTGTCATGCAATGTTTAGTGCCATTAGATTGTCTTGTGCCCCCTCAATTTCCGTTTGCCTCGAAAACACTGACGTCAACACTAATTTGTAGCTCTTGACTAACAGACCTAAAGATAGAGTAGCAGTAGTTATATTTTATGTATGTTTTAAACAAAGTGTATTTATATATATGACTCAGCTCTCAGTAGCACTCATAAACGGAATTATTTTAGCTACATCCGGAAGTTTACGTGTGTGACGACAGTGAGTGTTCCACGTAGAAGCAGCCGCTCCGCCACGGGAAAACGTCGTGTACACAAACCTCCTGAGCGCAGAGCTGCTGGTAAACCCGCTCCAGATCCTCCAGTTCTGTCAAGCCAGAGATAGTTTCCATACTGACCGAGGAGAGACCACCAGAGTCGCATCTCTTCGCTGCGATGGTCCCGATGTCAGCCATCTTCCGTCAGGACACACGCACACACGTCACAGGCTGGCGTGTGGGAGTTTTTTCCTCCCTGGTTACAGTCTCTCAGGCAGTTTTTCTTTGTGCATCCTGAAAAGTGCCACTGAAATAATTTATTATTATTAATTAATAAATTATTATTAATTTATTTATTAATTATAAATTAAGAAATAATTTATAATAAAAAAACTGGATAATTTTAACCAACTAAAACCTGTATTGATGCGTTCAATTTAATGGTCAATTAAATGTTTATTTATATGATGATATCATAGTAATGGTAAAATCATCATTAAATATGCACATTAGTAATTCCTTTTAATTATTCTGTCTTCCCAAATATTCAAAACTTAAAAAGACTTTTAAATTTTACTTTTGGGCTTGATTGATTTTGTCCCACAAATTGTTTCCTGCTTTACAGTTTTTCTCAATTGCTTTGGCTCAATTCAAGAATGAGAATTATTATTTAAAAAAAACAACAACAATAAATTCAGATCTCTAAACAATTAGTTTCTTGTTCACACCAGATTTTAATTTCTTATTCATTTAAGTGAATTGCACATGTTTTGGCACGTGTGCAAAAGAGTAAGTACAATTATCTACAATTTGCACAATAACTACATGCACGTTTTGCTGATCAGAAGTGATGTGAAATTGTCATATTCTTCACAACTTCTAAACATTCTTTCACTGTGTGAGCCATCACATGCAAAATGATCCATTCAATCATCAAAATCTGTCAGACATACATGTATATTCCAGACCAACAAGAGTATCAGGATGTCCAAGAAGATGGGAACTTGTAGTGTTAGGTACTGTGAGGAGGTAGAATTTATTGTTTTTTTTTTTTNTTTTTTTTTTTTTTTTTTGCATGAATGTCATTTTGTGGCAAATTTTCTGTTCACTATATATGACTTGACATGCAGGAAATATGTAAAAAAAAAGACATGCAAATGTGAATATTCTGTTAACATGTAACACATTGCTACAAAATAAATTTACTGTATACATACAAATGTATTTATATTTTTTGTCTGTGTACTATAGTATTGTACAGTATTGACTTTTCCCAGTAAACTTTTACCCACTGCTGAAATCGGTATAAAAGCTCAGTGTGATAAAAAATAGCATTCAGCTGGACAAAACTGACATTCCTGCATAATACAGAGCAGTCAGTGTCAACAAAAAAAGTAGAACAAAACTGGAATTTGTGTATAAGAAACATTTCCAGGCTTGACTGCCATAGTGAAAAAAAACATCTAAACATTTTGAGTAGTATGGCTCACACGATGACAAAAAAACTTTTCATTTTGGTGGCATTGGCCAATTTACCAACACAAGAACTAGGTTTTGAACATGAATTAAAAGTTTTGGGTGAGTTACTATATTTTGCAGACATGCTATAGAATTGTGTCGTCCCATGAAACAGTTGTGACAATTGCACTTACAGTTTAGAGAATGTTAAGACTGTTTCAAAAAATGAGCCAAAGCGACTGAGAAAAACCGCAACATGTAGTTTCTATTTCATGCTCACTTTGATTCTAAAACTGTTAAAAGCAAGATACAAATACANGCAACATGTAGTTTCTATTTCATGCTCACTTTGATTCTAAAACTGTTAAAAGCAAGATACAAATACATTGGGAGATGAAGTTTGATAGGGAGGCCACATTAAAAATTAAGTAAAATTTAAAAATTATCTGAAACATCCACTTTAAAAATGCATTCATCTACTCATTAACAGTAGCACTGCAGCAGTGGCTCTGACCCTTGCTTAAGCCTTAAGAAAAGCATTGCTGCTGGGGAGTTTGGAGCTATACACAGCAATTACAAAAGTGAAGGAGGGAGGGCTGGGGTGGGATAAAGTGTCAGAATGGCTTCTCATAAGTTGTTGAGCGACCAGGCAAATATGACAATATAACAAGGTGGCAAGAGCGCATACCTCCACCAAGGCCAAAAAGCAGATTTTTTTGTTACTAAAAATTGGCCACCATGCTAAATTTAATTGAAATCACCCTACTGCCATTGATTTTTATAGGCTAAAAATTTCTTCTAGGTCCTACATATGATCCAAATCACCTCCAAAATGTAATCACTTGTTCCTCCCAATATTATCTGTCCTAAAAATTTCACATCCATCCATAACCTTTGAAGATATCTTGTTAAAAAACAGACAAACCGGTGACACACAACCTCCTTGGTGGAGGTAAAAATGACATTACACACCATTTGGATTATCTGGCCTGTGAAGCATCTTCCAGATCTGTGTACTGAATATGTTCAGTTTTAGAGTGCCAGTTGCATTTAATTTCGGGTGTGTCTGTGGTCCATTCATGGCTAACTGCGGGAGTGGAAATCGGGCTCGTGCATTTGGGCACAATTTTGAAATTATATGATTCATAAAAACAGAATTTTGAATTTCTAAAACTAACCTGCTCAGTCACAGGTTTGTTTCAGAGGCTAAACTGCAATAGTATCCTACCTAGAGGTAACATGATCTCAGTTTTTGGAACAGAAAAGCCAATATTTCCTTCAATTAATGGGTTAAACTCAAGGTTTTGTGCTCAGTATGTTTTTCCCCAGACATCAAATACACAATGAAATAGTTTTTGTTTTCTTTGTGATATAACATAACACCTAAGCTAGCAGTTTGACCACATAAAAGTGAGATATTGTGAAAATTCTGAGACATGAACACTTAATTACCCACAACTATTCAATCCAACAATTGTAGATTACTTTGCCCACAAAATGTGCCCAATGTTAAACAAAATAACCAGTGCAGGAATTGCTATCCACAAAAATTTTTACTAGTTTACTTTTTCAAGTCTACAAGTGCTTGATTATATACATTATACAAAACCTTAAAATAATAATAAAATTATCCACAAAAACCACAGAGTCATATTGGGGACCAGTCAGACTTTCCTGGCATGTTAAGCTTGCTGGTCTCTGAACAAATGAAACTCTTCTTTCTCCTGCTGTAGCTGCTGCCATTTCTTCTGCAGATCTTCCTTTTCCCTCTGCAGCTCCTCTCTCTGCCTACTTAATTCTTTGGCTTCCTCCTCCTGTGTTTTTCTCAAAAATTCAATTCTTTCCTTCTCTACAGCTGCCTCTCTGGCATTCACCGCACACAGCTGTTCAAGAAGCTCCCTCTGATGCTCCAGAGCCTGAGCTTCCTCCTTCTGCACTCTCCTCAGAGCTTCTATCAGCTCTCGCTCTCTGCTTAACACAGGCTTTTCTCCTTTCTTCGTTCTTGAAGCCTTTAACCTATCTGTAAGAAGAAAGAAAAGGAAAATTTGTCTCAAAGTAATCATAAATAGAACTAGAGCCTGAAAAATTGATTCTTAAAACCTGATATTCAATTACTTTAAAAGTGTAGAAGATTCATCAGCTTGGTTTACATTTGGTGCTCATGGTCACGAGGTAACAAATGGCTTTCTTAAAATTAAAATAAGAAACATCTGTAAATAACAACAGCCTACCTGAAACCTGCTGTGACTCTGGTGTTGATGTGTGACCACTATCAGCTGACCTATGTAATGTGTTGGTTGACTGTGTTTTCTTTGCTTTGGCCGCGACCAGAAAAAAGGTTTGAGGGTGTCTTTTTGACATGTGTTGAAGCAGGTTGTTGGTGCTGCCGCTGTTATGGTGTATCTTTTTCATGCAAATCAGGCATTCGGAACCATTCTCAGATTCTAAGCGCTCATAGTACTTCCAAATCAGGCTCCATTTGTCTTTTGAAGGGCTGTTGTCACTTCTTTGTTTTTCTGAAACTCCTGAAGCTTCCAAGATGCCATTGGAAGCAGAATTAATGTCAGCTTCATTCTCTGTGGGTGTGGGGTCTCCATCCTCCAGTGCCACTTCCACTAATTAAGAGAACAAAGTTAGGGGAACATGCTCAATCTCTGTATTCCTGTTATTCGGGGTCATGAATCACAAATTTTTTTTTTCTTTATCAAAAGCCATTTATATTATTATTATTCATTTACGAAGAAACATCACTAAATGACACCTACCTGAACGCTGCTCTGTCACCGGTACATATGTGTGGGAATTATCAGTTGAGTCATGTGATTTGTTGGTTGCTTGTGATATCTTTCCTTTAACAGTTAGCAGAGAAAAGGTACGAGGGTGTTTCTTCGCCATGTGCCGAAGCAGGTTGCTGGTGCTGCCATTACATTGGTGTATTGTCTTCATGCAAATCTGGCACTGAGAACCACCGGCAGATCCTAAGTCATCGAAGTNCATTGGTGTATTGTCTTCATGCAAATCTGGCACTGAGAACCACCGGCAGATCCTAAGTCATCGAAGTACTGCCAAATCAAGCTCCGTTTGCACGTTGAAGGGATGTTCCCATTTATTTCTTTGCGTTGGCTTTCTTGTTCAGAAATTCCTGAAGCTTTCAAGATAGCATCAAGAGAAGAATGCATCACAGTTTCATTCTCTGTGGGTGCAGAGTCGCTGTCTTCCAGTGTCACCTCCACTAATTAAGAGGAAAACAAAGTTATGAGAGCCTGCTCTACCTCTGCATTCCTATTTCAGTTGTAACAGATAAATCATGACTAGGATTTAAAATACTGATGGTTACTAAGGGCATTTTGACCTAATATCGTTATTGATGCAGATTTTACATAATTCCTTTGCTTTATTCATGATTTACTGTGAAACAAACACCTACAAAAATGTTAAGATGAATGCTAACCCTCAAAACTGCAAGTTAAGCAATATGGTATTTGCATTTTCAGACACATTCAAAATGCATCTGATAAGACAGCAGCACAGTACATCTCCATCTTCACCTCCACTAATTAAGAGAACAAAGTTAGTGGAACATGCTCAATCTCTGTATTCCTGTTTTTGAAGATCATGAACTGATCATGAATCATGAACTTTTTTTCCTTTATTAAAAGCCAAGTAAAAGATTATAATGCAATGACTGTGATTTGCTGAACATGTTTGATAAGAGCAGAGACTGACTGTGGGCTGTGTATATAAGCATATGTGATTACATTGTTATGTGGGAAATCAGCATCTTCCATGCTTTTGCAGATTTAGGGTGGTGAGCTGGGATTTAAATTTGTGTGGGAGTGGACAGTGATGTCACACAGGTGTGTAAAAAGGACTTACTGAAAGGATAAATGCATAGATTCTCAAATGGAAGAGATCTGACCTCAGTTTTTGAGTTTTTCAGCATCAACTCATTTATTTTAATATGTCAGCGTGAAGGTTCTAGGCCTATTACAAACAGCTGAGATAATGTTATATTATTATTATTATTATTATTCATTCACAAAGAAACATCATTAAATGACACCTACCTGAAAGCTGCTCTGACACCGGTATAGATGTGTGGGAATTATCAGTTGAGTCGTGTGATTTGTTGGTTGCTTGTGATATCTTTCCTTTAACAGTTAGCAAAGAAAAGGTACGAGGGTGTTTCTTTGCCATGTGCCGAAGCAGGTTGCTGGTGCTGCCTTTGCATTGGTGTATTGTCTTCATGCAAATCTGGCACTGAGAACCACCGGCAGATCCTAAGTCATCGAAGTACTGCCAAATCAAGCTCCGTTTGCACGTTGAAGGGATGTTCCCATTTATTTCTTTGCGTTGGCTTTCTTGTTCAGAAATTCCTGAAGCTTTCAAGATAGCATCAAGAGAAGAATGCATCACAGTTTCATTCTCTGTGGGTGCAGAGTCGCTGTCTTCCAGTGTCACCTCCACTAATTAAGAGGAAAACAAAGTTATGAGAGCCTGCTCTACCTCTGCATTCCTATTTCAGGTGTGACAGATAATGACTATGATTTTAAAATACTGATGGTTACTAAGGGCATTTTGACCTAATATCGATATTGAAGCACATTTTACATCATTCCTTTGCTTTATTCATGATTTACTGTCAAACAAACACCTACAAAAATGTTAAGATGAATTCTAAACCTCAAAACTGCAAGAAATGCAATATGGTATTTGCATTTTCACGCATTCAGAATTCATCTGGTAAGACAACAGAACAAACAGTATTGCTATCAGTGTTTCAAAAGCTATTAAATATAGATAAAAAGCTAATGTAGGATTTCACAGTGCAACTTTAAGACTCAGATTAAAATAGCACGTACGTTTTGACCTGTAAAACACTCAGTAATAGCCTGACACCTTGGCTGCATCGCAGAGTTTCTAAAGTTTCATCTATAACAGGCTCATATACTTTCCTGGTTGTTCTGGTTCATTGATTTGACACTGTGATACTACAGTGACACATCCTGTCTAATACATGTTAAGGTTGTGTGTTTAGCTAAGAGGAAAAAAGTGGTTCAGTAACGTAATGATACCTGAGCAGGGCTGGTCACTGTTTGTCTCCATCGGCTGAAAACCCCCGCTGACCGTTACGATCTCCGCTCTCTCTTTGGCGATGGAGAATTCGGTGGGATGCCAGATTCGCATGTGTCTGAGCAGCGTGGATGTATTTCCATGTCGATGAACGGAACTCCCACAGATTTGACACTGAACTAGTGAGGCTGTGTCGATTTTCTTAAAGAAATTCCACACTATGCTTCTTTTGGGGGGCATTTTAGTTTAGTATTAGCTACTAAAAACAAAGCTAACAATAGCCTACCACTGTGTTCAAAGTGACGTGTAAGGCATATCCAGCATTGTTCGAGTGACCTAATGTGATAATATAATATATCCAATAATCGGTATTGTCATTTGAAAAGTATCCATATGAACCGTTTAACAGAAATGAATGTCTACGTCAGTGTGTGTCTCACTGTCTATGTTTGTTATATACAGACCAATACACACAGCTGCGACTTCTGCTTCTTCTTCTTCTGTCAAATTCTTCTTCTTCTTTAAAATTTTATGGCGGTTGGCAAATAACAAATTGGTGCATTACCGCCACCAACTGGTGAGGAGTGTGGATCTGGATTCAATTATTTCTTTGACAAAAAAACAAACAAACAAACAAAAAAAAACCCAAAAAAAAACAACAACAACAACAACAACAAAAACCAATAATAATCTCATATTCTAACCCTTAACCCTGTTCTCCTTAAATAATGAAACAAAAAAGAATAA
>VXCM01001398.1:4453-177723 GCA_014773175.1 Lucifuga dentata
GGTGTTTAAAATATAACAAATATTCATAATTCACCCAATACAGGGAACTATTCTTTAACAGTCGCCCACATATTTTCTATTTTATACGTGTCTCTTCATTTAAATCTTTGATGATTTGTCAGTAAGGACCACATACTCAAGTATATATCATCTGTGTTTGACCATAATGGGAAAGTGTTTTTTTTTTTTTTTTTTTNTTTTTTTTTTTTTTTTTGTCTTTTTTTCCTCAATGGTGACAGAATGCTTGCTGTACAACACTGTGTCTAACTAATCAAATAAAATTCAAATGAAATCCTTTCCATTTTTTACCATCTATCTGGGTCTTAGGCTTTGGAGGCAGCATGGTAAGAAAAGTATCCCACATGTCCCTCTCTATAGTCACATCCTCCAGCTCTTCCTAGGGGATCCCGAGGGGAATCCCTAGGGGTTCACAGGCCAGATGGGAGATATCATCCCTCCAGCAAATTCTGAATCTGCCCCATTGGCCTTGTATTTTTATGACCCAATTTTCTTGTATTAATTTTTATATTCATTTATATTCCATTTTCATAAATTGTACCAGCATTTGTTGCTGGAAAATCTTAATCTTAATTTCCCCACATGCATCACTAAATTTACAACATTTAAACGACTACAAGTCACTGTATATTTCAAGTAATTTTAACAAATTATTAGTTTCTGCAGAATGACAGAGAAATGAGAGGCTTGTGGTCTCTGATCTGTTTTTGACTGGAAATCCTCCTTCACATTCGAGCTGCAGCAACCTGTGAGTTTGTCATCCAGACCACAGCTCCTCCCCAGTGTTCTGGGCCTGCTCAGCATCAAACTGTCAAACTGCTTTTCTCCTGAACTCTTGAAGACCAGTGTCACCTCACCCCCTCATCTCCTCCTGCACTGCTTTTTGCTCATTTACAAATCACTGAAGAAAAATATGTTTTCATAACACAGTGCTCTGAATTAAGGACGTGCATATACTCTGTATCAAACAATGTTTCAAGGTGTGTATCTTAGTACAGTGTATGAGGTCAAGGGTGACCTTTTCAGATTTACATCATGCAGCTGCAATTCATCCTACTGCCTGTCAGAAACTCCTGTTACTCCCCCCATTTGTTTCCTTACTTGTAAAACAATACTTCCTTCTCTCTGAGTTTCACTTGACACATAACCTTAGTTCACGTACATACGCATATACTGTATCAAACAATGTTTCAAGATGTGTATCTTAGCACAGTGTACTAGGTCAAGGATGACCTTTTCAGATTTATCATGCAGCTGCAGTTCATCCTACTGCCCATCCGATTCTCATGCTACTCCCTTCACTTGTTTTCTTATTTGTAGAATAATACTTTATGACACTGTGTTTGATTTGACACATCATCTTATCATATTGCTATAAAACTCGATGCTGGAAGACAACTTTTTGTAGAATGCTGGGTACATCCCTGTGTGTTCTGCACTTTTATTCTCAACTGAGTTCTGATTAAGCCACTCATAGAAGACGCGCATCGTTGTCGACTCCTTTTATTCTGCAACAAATAATGACATTCAAGATCAAAGTCACACATGCTGCATGAACAGACAAGACAAAGGTAAGTACCCTGATTTGCTTTTATTCAAATACTTGTTCACCATGTTTGAATGTGTCTACTTCCTCAACACATAACCTTCTGTGGCTATTTAACATGATATGAAACTTTGACTTTGGAAGGAACTTTTCATTTATGTTTTTGTGTGGAATTCTGCAGTATATTGTAGTCAAGTACAGGAGTAATGCACAAAATTCTGGACCCTATACATACTGTATGCAGTCTCTGCAGACCTACATATATATGTATATATATATATATATGTGTGTGTATATATATATATATGTGTGTGTGTGTGTGTGTATGTGTGTGTATATATATATATATATATACATACAGTATATATAATTATTGTTGTTATTTATTTGTTATTGTTATTTATTTGTTGGGATGGTTAAAAAGCCTTGTATTAGTTTTTGAAACCCACATTAAAAGATATTAACACCTACATTAACACCTACTGTAGCATCCAATGAAAGTCAAAACAAAAGATAGATTGGTGTTTGATCTTTGAAGAAGACAAAAATATTGGAAAAATGCAATCTCTCGCAATGTCACGAGATCATTTTCTAAGAAATTCTTGCATCTGGATCCCAATCAGCACCAAATTTAATGGTTCCTCTGTGGTCCATGCATCCAAACCAATAAATGGACACGTGAAAACATAACCACCTTGGTGGAAGTAAAAATTGCAGCAAAACTAAACATTATTTAGGGCTTTTTGAAGATCCCCTCAACCAGAGCATTTGGCATTTGGTTTGAAATTATTATTCTAATTATTTGAAATGTTATATTACACTACAATGAAAAGCTTTAATTTGGCCAGAGATTTTTGCAAATCACAATATTTCTGTTTTAGGATAAATCATCAGTTTGGATCCATCAACTACCAACATGTTTCTGCTGAACATCTGTGTGTGTGTTGGCCTCATGCTGTTTCTCCCTCTGAGCACTTATCAATCATGCTCAGTCGGCACAGCAAGCCAGTGTAAAGATGCAGAATTTCCTCCAGGGACCAACTTGGCAGGAGAAGGATTTGATATCACCACACTGAACCGCAAAGCGGCCGTGATTGACATGACCTTGTGGAATCACCAGGATGAGACATGCACTCTTTGTCCCAACCCCTACGTGGCGGGCAAAAAGCAGAAGCTCCCCCTGTCTGTGGTGAACTGGAGAGCAAATCAAGTTTGCTCAATGAAAGTGTCCAGTCAAATCCACAAAACCAGTGAGTCTCTCATCAGGTCCAGGAGCTCTGAAGTGGAAAACAACTGGAAACTCAGTTTAAATGTTAATACGGGAAACAAAAGTGATTTGTTGATCCTCGCTGGTACTCAGTCTAAACTGGCTGAATTCTCCATGGAGAAAACAAAGAATGACAGGTTCAGTTTTATCAGCCACAACATAAAATGCCAGTACTACAGGTACGATGTTGAAGACCAAATGAAACTTTCAGCTACATCCCCACATAAATGAATACAACACATGATTCATGTTTGTCTCTCTTATGTTTGTTTCTTGTTTTTCATTGGAAACAGCTACCAAGTGTCCAGAAGTCCCAAGTTGCATAGAAAGTTCCAGGAAGCAGTGGACAAACTCCCCAAAACCTACAGTATTGCAAGCAAACGACAATATTATGAACTGATTGACAGCTTTGGCACCCATTACATCACCAAGGTGAACCAATAGATAAATGACACGTTTGCAATAAAGTAATATTTTAAGGTGGTAAAAGGAGCATACCAGTGATTTTGTATGTTTGAGCTCAATAAATACAACTCGCATACATGTTACATTACCATCAACCATTTTCCAAAACATACTACTGGATCGATACACTTTATTTGTTTTTCTTATTTCCAGACTGCCACCGGTTTCAGCTAATTCTGGTACACTATTAAAATAAACTTGACAGACTTGAAACATGGTTGTGATAGATAAAATACATCACAGCAAACCAAATATTGCTCTATTTTTTGTTACTTAATTCAATCTATCCAACACGGAGCTGCATGAAAGAAAAAGCATGTCTCTGTCAGGGAATACAGCGCCAGGAAAAGACTGCTTTTACCAAGAAATTAAAAATGACCATGCCTTCTGCATTTGGACTTAGGTATTAACAGGCAAAACATTGAATTTTAAGGTAGGTGTAACACTTGAACATTTCATTTTGAAAGATTAGGGGATGCGGCAAAACACCAGGAAAACTAAAATACAATTTATGTTTTGGAACCTAGTTGTCAGTAACATAATGGGTATGCAGGTAGTATTCATTGGGCTTAAAAATGCAATAATCACTCACAGGGTCCTTTAAAATAGGTTTTTCTGTGCTTCCAGGTGAAGCTGGGAGGAAGTGTTCAAACGGTGACCTACATCAGGCCATGCCAGGCCAGCCTGAAAGGCTATAGTGTGGAGGACCTGCAAAAGTGCCTGGACATGAAGGCATCAGCCACCACTGCTGGTGGTATTGATATGGAAGCAAAACCCTGCAAGAAAATCTCTCAGAAGGAAGATGGCATTTTCCTTTTCTCCAACCTCTTCGATGACAGGTAAACAGCTTTTTAAACGTTTCAAAGTACATTCTTTCAATTATTAATGCTATACTGCAAATAGTCTTGATAAGCCAGAGACCTAAAGTGTTGTTTTATTTTCTTAGAACAAGTGAGAAAATTCTGTTGGTGCAGTGAGATTATTACAATCTTTCCAACACAAATCAACTTATTTTAACAACATTCTAGAAATGAATGTTTTTAAAGAAAATAAATAATTGCAATAAATAAATAACTGCAAAAAAAAAAAAAAAAAAAAAATCATTATAGCAGATACTGCAACAGAAAAAAATCTCAAAAACATGGTTTTGAAAACAGAAACAGGGAAAGAAATTCAAATAATCTTCTTACACTGGCAGATCTGTGAAATTGGCAGGACTCAGCTGAAGACAAAAATTATGCAAAACAGATATTTTTTCCATGTAGTGCAACCAAACTGTAGTCAGTAGAATGTTTGAACTGAACTACATTGTGTTTGAAATGTCTCTGTTTCAAGAATTTCTATCCAAACAACTGGTTTAAAGGGAACAATTTGTTACTTTCCATCATTTTATACTGTAATACAGCAGGAAATATGTGTTGAACATTGCCAAAGTAGCAAAATTTGAGGTGACATCTCTAGAAATGCATCCAGTAAGACAAACGCTTGGGTCCTGCTCTACCCTGAAAACTTTGATTTTGATTAGTCTGATTACTCACACTTGGTTAGAGACACCCAGGAAGTACAAAGCAAGTGTTTGGCTAGCATCAGTGTTTCACAATTTGCTTGCTCAGGTCTGCCACAGCTGGCCAATCAGAATACACTGGGCTTTTAGGTTTGGGTCTTAAAGAGACAGCACATAAAATAATCTGTTTTCACTCAGTGTGACAGTGGTGCTGCAGCAAGGGAGAGTAGAATTGGATCAGTGTGTTTCATATTATTAAGGCATTGCAAACATTTTGAAAGAGACCCCTAAATGGAAATAGGAACATGAAAGTCTGCATGTTTACAAGCAGTCCCCGACTTCTGAACATCTGACTTATGAACCGACTGCCATAAAGCCTGTTAAATTAAAAATTTGAGTTACATACAATGATTCGTAATATTGAACAGTGCACTACTTTACGATGCACATCAAAACATTGCGCATCGTCAGTGGTGCAGCAGCTGTTGCTATTTTAAGTCGGATCATGCTCACTGTAAACACCATGTTGTGTGTGTTGTTCAAGTTTTGTCTTTTTTTCTTTTTTGGAACCTTCGTAACCATGCCTCCAAAGTGTAAATCTGGTTTTTTATGCATAGAAAAGTAAAATATGTATGCTAGATACACACCTTACATAACTGTTCTGACTTACAAACAAATCCGACTTACGAACAGCCGTGGGAACGCAACTCATTCGTAACCCGGGGACTGCCTGTATTTTAAGACTTTCAAAATGTTGCGTGGATTTACTAGTTCCATGTTAATTTATTTGATGGCTTCTTGCCAAACTGCTGGATACTAAAAATCACTCTGTCTCTTCTCACCACTGCAGGTTCACTGAAATAAAGGGGGGCGTAACTGCAGAGCTAGAGCTTCTCTTCTCAAATGACAAATATCTATCTACCTATAAGCAGTATACTGCCTACAAAAACTGGTTGAACACTCTACCACAGAATCCAGATGTAATCTCATATTCTCTGGCCGCCCTGCATGAGTTACTGCCTGTTGACACCACAGTCCAAAAAAATTTGCAAACAGCCGTCAGCCATTACATCCTCGACAAAGCCCTGTTGAGGGACTGCAGTGCCCCCTGTCAGCCTGGCACGCACAGCGACGACAAGGATCCCTGCATTTGTCACTGCTACATTGGCTCCACCATTAATGCAGACTGCTGCCCAACACGCAAGAGCATGGCACGGGTCATCATTACCGTACAACGAGGCACTAACCTGTGGGGTGACTATGTCACTGCCACAGATGGCTACATGAAGGTCTTCTTCAATGGGCAGATGGTCAGGAATTCTCCTGTCATTAACAATAATAACAACCCACATTGGAACATGGTTGTCAATTTGGGTATTCGGGATTTGTCAGAAGGGAGACATGTGAGATTAGAGGTGTGGGATCAGGACCATAGCTGGGATGATGACCTGCTCGGAGAATGTCAAAATTTCCTGGCCGCTGGAATGAAAGAAGAAGTGTGCGATCTCCAGTATGGCCGGCTTTACTACAAATGGGCGGTAAGGTGTGCTCCAAGTCTGACTGGAGAAACATGTAAGGACTATGATCCTTCACCCATGAAACAAAGTCTGAAGAACATGGATGTGCCCCGTTATTCACATCCAACTCCGGCTGCCCTGTAATCGATGGATGTGCTCGTACAGGACTCAAGCTCAATGAACAACTAGAGTCTTACTGCTGAGAACTGAGAGAATCCACATGTGATGGCATGATGATTTCATGTGATTTTATTTACAAAAGCACTTGGAATGCTTAATTTTAACAGAGCTAATCAGCAGATTTAAGCTAAAACCACATGCAGTATCAGCCTTTTTTTTCTCTCTCTCTCTTGCTGTGCTGTATGCATTTTAATCTGATTATTAGCAAACAGGCAGAAGACTTCACACAAATTTCCAGAATAAAATCATTATACCTGGCCTGTCTGTTGTATTTAATGTGTCAGCTTATTACTTTTAGTTTTGTTTTATCAGTGTTTTTCTCTCAGTGTTGCCCCTGAGACAGGAAGTGGTAAAACTTCCTGTGTTTGGATGAGGTTACTGATGATGCTCTTAAAGAGAACAATGTGTGCAGCTAAAAATGTTTTGACTCAGACTTTTGCTCTCCCTTGCTTGTGCAAACTTAGTGAAAGCAGATCGTTTAGGCACTGTATCTTTCATGCTTAGGACTCAAGAAAATCACTCTTGGTTTAGTTCTTAAATTTCTATAATTAACTTTGGAAACAGTGAATAACTGACACTTTTACGATGGAAAGATCATATTTTAAGGCCCAAATATTGAGTTTTACTGTCTATTAAGATGTCATAACCTTTCTTCGGCTCTCATCTTTGAGTCCATTTTGAAGGGCACCGTTGAGTGAAGATCTATTATCATCATCCATACTGCTTGAAAATTTGTAATAAAAAAAACCCAAAAACAAAAATATAATACCAAACAAAAAAAAAAAAGANAAAAAAAAAAAAGCAAATACCACAGGGTTTGATTTCAACCTTGCTCCCTTCATAGTAGTAAAACCACATTTCAATACAATGATTCAAAATGGCTCAAAGCATTGTAAAACTTTACTTGATCATCAATACTGCAGAAAAAACATAACCAGATATTCTGTGGGTCTCCATGTTAGACCCACGCTCAGCCTGCCCTCTCCTGAGACAGCCCAATTCAATGGAAACAACACCTGAGCCCTGCAGAGAGCACACTTAAGGGCCAGTTTTGTGACGGGTGGGGTTTGGACCCAAATGCAGCACACAGTACAACTCCAACAAGTAAAGTTCTTTAATAGAGCTCTCAGTCCAACACAGAGGCAGGTAGAAAAACTGGCAGGACAAAGTGCCTACACCGACACAGTCAAACAAAGAGTCCAAACGCAGAGACTGGAATCGGAGTCGGGGACAGAAGGCAGAAGTGATAACCAGGGGGGCGACGAGCAGAATAGTCCAAGACAGGCCGAGTCGGTAACAGAATGTCAGTCCACAAATAAACGCTGGAGAGTCTTGCATCGAGGATAGCTAAGAACAATCTGGCAAAGGGTGAGTGTGAGACTGGGGCTTAAATCCATGCCTGATTGGTGCTAATTGGTGACAGCGTCCAAACCTGAAATGAATCAGGCTGATGAACGGAGGTGAGGAGCTGAAGACCAGGCAGGCAGAAATGGCAGGTGAGTAGCTGAAGACCAGGCAGGCAGAAATGGCAGGTGAGTAGCTGAGGACCAGCCATGCAGAAATGGCAGGTGAGTGGCTGACCAGACATGCAGAACTGTGACAAGTTTGGTACGGCTCCACACGGCTTTGGTCGGATGCACCAATCGTGGAAAAACAGCAGTCAAACAGGCCCAAAGAGACACATTCAGGTGCAGACACTAATTCTTACTATATCTGTCAAAAGTTGTCGAAGGTTTTGGTACTTTCAGCAGTGTGGCTGAGCTGCTGAGCACTGCAGGAGAGTCCACCATATCACCTGAAAACAAACAATGATAAACTCTGATAGACAGATACTGTATATTACAGACACAAACTCACACAGAAACACAGCCACACTCCTGTTGTTTTAGAGAAACAGGCCCAAAGAAACATGTTTAGGTGCAGAGAGCTGTTTCCATCACACAGCTTTTCACACATTTTTGCTGCAGACACTAATTCTCACCATATTTGTCAGTGGTTTTGGCACCTTCAGCAGTGAGGCTGAGCTGCTGAGCATTGTAGGAGAGGCCACCATCACCTGAGAGAATGACAAAATTATGAAGTATATCTAAGTATATTTAGTAGTAAGTATGTTTGATTATTTACCCTTTTCCATATCACTGATTTTAACCCAAATACTGATGTAAATGCACATGTGCATCGCTGACCTTCCAGTCCAGTAGGAATCACTGGAGCACCACCATAAGGAAGCTGAGCGGCTCNCGCTGACCTTCCAGTCCAGTAGGAATCACTGGAGCACCACCATAAGGAAGCTGAGCGGCTCCTCCAACTGCAAGAGAAACATCAGGTGTTAACTGATGCATTTCTCTGCTCTACTAGTTCTGTGCTATCTGCTTGTTTCAGTCTGACTCATTTATGGAAAAACTACGTCAACAGAAGCCTGACGAACAATGTAACAGAACAATGAGGTCATATCTTACCATATTTACCAGCAACTGATTCCAGTCCTGTACCATGTGCTCCTGAAAAAAGACGTGGTGCTACAGTTAAAGGAGAAGTGCATTTGCACTGATCTCTTGGTGAATTAGATGAGGTTGTTTTCACACCATCTGAACCTATCCAGCATAACCTCCTGTAAGGAGGGCGGCTGTGCTAATCAGATAAACATAAACCTGCAGGTCAGATGTGTTGCAACATGAACAGAAACATGGAATCTTTAAATATAACATTTGGAAAAGAGGATGCAGGAAGATGAAGCCAGAAACCACCAGATTAGAGGCTTCTATAAATGAGGGACAGCTACACCCAGTGGATAAAGCACGACACTGGACATGTTTGACAGTGGAATGGATTNGAGGGACAGCTACACCCAGTGGATAAAGCACGACACTGGACATGTTTGACAGTGGAATGGATTTCATTCACAGTGTCTGTTTGCTCAGCTGTCACAGGTTAAGCATCTATGGGTTAGTGTCATCACCTGTTATTGGTTTTAGCAGGTTATACTGTAACTCCCCAAAATTGTTGCCTTTACTTTTTCCTGGTTTGTTGACAGCACCATCAGCGAACCATGCAGGGTAACCAAGACCTGAAATATAATTTTATAGCTTCAAAATTATGAATGTTAAGTACAATTTATTTATTTATTTTTTATTTTTTTGCAGCACTCAAGAGCTCCATAGCCATCGCTGCAACTACTCCCATAGAGATGACGTTTTATGTATTAACTATCTCACAGTACAAGTTCAATGCAACTGGACTTGCTGTTTTGTCATGAAGACAATTTGCCACTCATAAAACAGTGCATTCTTTCCTCTTAGAGTTGTTCATACCTTGGTCAGGTGACTCGTTGGGTCACATGTTAGTTATATGAGAGCTGTTGCAATCATTAGATCGCATGAATGAAATCATGAATGAATCTGAAACTGATAATGCTGGGGTAGAAATGTTAGGACAGCGTTGAAAGGAGATGATAAGTGGTGTTGCAGCCTTCCCCCTTTGTTCAGAGCTGGCTTTTCCAGTTTAACATGGATGGCTTCCTTAACTCCTCCTTCAAACAATGTGTCGTCAGTCTCTTTGAACTATCTGTCTTGAAAAGACAGGTGAAAAGAGCTGCCTTCAAGACCTGCCTTGAATTACTATTGCTAGAAGTCCAATGGCCTGAGTGATTGAGAGCCTTCATAGACATACAGTATATGTTACTATAAGATTTCTGTTTGTACCCAGAATGTAGAGGGGAATGAATATTTACAACAAAAGTTTCATGTGCCATACATACCTGCAGCCAGCAGTTTTGCAGCAGCGACACTAGCATCTCCACCTATAGCAAGAACACAACAAAGTGTCGGCCGGTCGTAACTGAATATCATTGCTGCTGTCACTGATGGCTTTGATGCAGATTCCCTCTGACGTCAAACAAAATGAAATATGATCCTCACAAACCAAGTCATGTTTCAAGGTTAAAGTTTTGATTCTGCTCTTCCTTCTTGGTTCATCGACTGTCTTGGTTCTGTTTAAAGGGTATTTTACAATCACGGCTTCTATGACTTGTACTGTTCATAGTTTGAATGATTGAACGTATGATTGAATGTCAATTAACTTACCGAAGCCATTTGCCTGCTATAGCATCGAGGTATCATGTGACTCCATCAATCCCCATATCCTGTGTTCAAAACATAAGACACAGTCTTTTGCATTTGCTTACAAAGAGATGGAGACAAATACGAAACATGACTGTAAAACTACAAAGAGGATTTGATTTCCATGAGAGTCACTGGAAGAAAGAGGAAGGAAGAGAAGGTGAATGAAATCTATTTTGCTGTTTACCATGTCTGAAAAGTACCTCCTCTCTTGACCGCAAAAATAACGAGAAGGTGAACTCAAACAAAAATTATCTATACATTTTTTTTTTACCTCTTGGCATTGTGTGAATAATCATTGTTTTGCCCTTACAGGCAGAACTCTTGGGTTATGGTGGAGTAAGTTTTTACACATATCACCTGTGCCTGTTTCACCTTGTGATCAAAAAGGGGGAAAATTGTAAAATAAATAAATCAAAAATCCCTAACGCAGCATTCTGAGTTCATTCATAAATATATACTGTATCAAACGATGTTTCAAGATGTGCACCTCAGCACAGTGTACTAGGTCAAGGATGACCTTTTCAGATTTATCATGCAGCTGCAGTTCATCCTGCTTCCTATCAGAAACTCCTGCTACTCCCTCCACTTGTCTTCTTATTTGTAGAACAATACTTTCGATCTCTCTGTGTTTCACTTGACACGTCACCTTATCATATTGCTATAAAACTCGATGCTGGAAACCTACTTTTTGCAAAATGCTAGTTACATCCCTGTGTGTTCTGTACTTTTATCCTCAATTTAGCTCTGATTAAGCCACTCATAGAAGACGTGCCTCGTTGTCAAGACTCCTTTTATTCTGCAACAAATAATGACATTCATGATCAAAGCCACACATGCTGCATGAACAGACAAGATAAAGGTAAGTACCCTAATTTGCTTTTATTCAAATTTTTTTTTTTTTTTTACATTTTTGAATGTGTCTACTTATTCAACACATTAACTTCTGTGGCTATTTAACATGATGTTAATGTTGACTTACTTCGACTTCGGAAGGAACTATTCATTTATCTTGTTGTGTGGAATTCTGCAGTATATCATAGTCAGTACAGGGGTGTTGCACAAAATTCTGGACCTATACCTGTATGCAGTCTCTTAGGGCCAATCGATCAATCATATCAATGTGTCTCCTTTCTCAACACATTGTACGATGACTATATTTGTATGGTTAAAAACCCTTGCCTTAATTTTACAACACCTACATCAAGAGAATTACAAGAGCATCCAATAAAATATATGATAGGTTGGTGTATACCTTTGAAGAGATCATTTTTAAAAAATTCCCAAATCTGACCCTTGATCCAAATTGGCATCAAATTTGCTGGGTTCTGCCCTGGCCCACGCACCATCCTTCCACCAAGTTTCATCAACACTGGGTTAGAACGTTTTGAGTGATCCTGCTAACAAACAAACCAATTAATGGACGCAGGTGAAAACAACCTCCTTGGTGGAAGCAAAAGTTGCAGCAAAAGTAAGCAGCATTTAAGACTTTTTGAGGATCCTCTTAACCAAAGCATCTGGCTGTTTGAACTTATTATCACGTTATAATTTGCACAATTGAAAAGCTTTTAATTAGCATGTGATTTGTTTCTGCAAATAATAATATTTCTGTTTTAGGATAAATCATCAGTTTGGATCCATCACCAATATGTTTCTGCTGAATATCTGTGTGTGTGTCAGCTTCATGCTGTTTCTCCCTCTGAGCACTTATCAATCATGCTCAGTCGGCACAGAAAACCAGTGTAAAGATGCAGAATTTGCTCCAGGTACCAACTTTGCTGGGGAAGGATTTGACATCACTGAAATGAAACGTAAAGGAGCCTACGTGATTGACATGCAGCTGTGGAAACACAAGAATGGGACATGTAACCTTTGCACCAACCCTCACATGGCGGGCAAAAAGCAGAAGCTCCCCCTGTCTGTGGTGGAGTGGAAACCAAATAAAGTTTTCACAAAGAAAGTGTCCAGTCAGCTCCACCTATCCAGTGAGTCTCTCATCAACTCCAGCAGCTCTGAAGTGGAAAATAATTGGCATGACAATCTAGATGTTAATGTGAAAGACAAGAGCAAATCATTCATACTTGTTGGTACTCAGTCTGAACTGGCTGAATTCTCCATGGAGAAAACAAAGAATGACAGGCTCAGTTTTACCAGCCACAGCATGAGCCGCGAGTACTACAGGTAAGTTGATGGATACCCAAATTAAACTTTCATCTACATTTGCCACATAACTGTGTTACAACATGTGTTTCATGTGAGTCCCTCTTACTTTTGTTTCTTATTTCTCACTGGAAACAGCTACCAAGTATCCAGACCTTACAAGTTGCACAAAGAATTTGACGAAGCAGTGAACAAACTCCCCAAAAACTACAGTCCTGAAACCAAACAACGATATTACAAACTGATTGGCGACTTTGGCACCCATTACATCACCAAGGTGAACCAATAGATTAATGACATATAATAAATAAAGCAATTGCATACATAAGGTGTTAATGGAACACACGCACACCAGTGATTTTGCAACTATTTTCCAAACAATACTACTGGATCAGTAAATTTTTTTTATCTGTTTTTCCTCCCTTCTACACTGCCATTTCAGTTCATTCCAGTATGCTAATACAATCAACTTGTAAAGACTTGAAATGTGCAACATGAAGCTCCAACATGAAGCTGCATGGACGAAAATGTATGTCTCCACCAGGAAACATAGTCCCAGGAGAAGGCTGCTTTTATAGAAAAATTAAAAATAACTGTGCCTTTGACAATCATGCCAAAGTGTTAGCAGGCGAAATGTTGGATTTTAAGTTGAATGTATCACCTGAACAATTGATTTTGAAAGAGTATGGGATTGGCAAAATAATAGGAAAATTAAAGTATGGATTTATGTTTTGGAAAATGGTTGTCAGTAATGCAATATGGTACAATAGGTAGCCAAACTCACTTGCAAACCAGTGTGGTGAGTAACCTTTACTGATCTATCTACATACGATGTATTCTAGCTAGTGTTTGGTACTCAGTAGATGCTGACTGTGTTAAATTAACGGATCAAAACTGGTGCTGCAACAGAATGAAAATGTATGTCTTCAGCAGGGATTAACCAAGGAGAAGACTTTTTTCTTACAGAGACACTTGCAAAATCATTCACATGGTGTTTAAAATAGCTTCCTCTGTGTTTCCAGGTGAAGCTGGGAGGAAGTGTTCAAACTGTGACCAGCATCAGGAAGTGCCTGGCCAGCCTGCAAAGCCTCAGTATAACGGATGTGCTGAATTGCCTTGACGTGGAGGCTTCGACCAGCATCGGTGTTGGGACCTTTAAGACACAAACAGAAAACTGCAAGAAAGCCATTGAGCAGGAAAAGAGCAAGTTCTCTTTCTTCAGCCTCTTCAGCGACAGGTAAACCAGCAAAGCAGATCTGTCACGTGTTCTGCACACTTCCAATGAGTACACCCTCTAAATTATTAACACTACACTGCAAAAAGTCTTGATAAGTCCAAGTCCTCAAGCCTTGTTTTATTTTATGAGAACAAGTGAGAAAATTAGGTTGGTGCAGTGACATTATTTCAACCTCTTTCCAACACAAATCAACTTGGTTTAACAATATTCTAGAGATGAATGCTTGTAAAAATAAATAAATTAATTAATTAATAAAGCAGATACTGCAGCAGAAAAAAGCCCAAAACTTGGTTTTGGAAACAGAAATAGGGAAACAAGTTCAAATAATCTTCTTACACTGACAGATTTGTGAAATTGGCAGGACTCAGTTGAAGACAAAAATGATGTGACAATACAGATATTTTTGTAGTGCAACCAAATTGTAGTCAGTAGAATGTCAGAACCTGACTACATTATGTTTGAAATGTCTCTTTGTTTCCAAGAATTTCTGTCCAAACAATTGGTTTAAAGAAACAATTTGTTATTGTCCATCATTTTATACAGCAGGGAATATGTGTTGAATATTGTCAAAGTAGCAAAATTTGAAGATGACATCTCTAGAAATGCATCCAGTAAGACAAACACATAGGTCCTGCTCTACCCTGAAAACTTTGATTTTGATTAGTCCTTTGTTGCATAACCCATTAGTGTCACCATTTGTATCTACTGTATCTACCTACACACCTGATTAGACCCATCCATGAAGTGTTGCTGGCTAAGGCCTGCTACAGCAGAATACACAGGGTTTTTTTTAGATTTGGGCCTTAAAGAGACAGCACAAGAAACAACCTGTTTTCACTCAGTGTGAGCAGTGGTGCTGCAGCAAAGGAGAGTAGAACTGGATCAGTGCATTTCATGATCATTAAAGCATTGCAAATATTTCAAAAGAGACAGCTAAATGGAAATGGCTTCGGGTATGAATATCCATGTGAATGTGTGAGCAGAGCATTCCTGCAAAAGAGCATTCAATACAGAGCGACTTACCCTTCAATAAATGAAGGTTAAAAAATAGGGACATGAAAATCTGTTTGTTTACTTTAAGACTTTCAAACTGTTGCAAGGATTTGCTAATTCTACTTAAAATCAATTGATGGATTCTTGCCCAACTGCTAGATACTCAATCTGTCCCTTCTCTCTACTGTAGGGCCACAGAAATAAAGGGGGGCCACACCACAGAGCCAGACCTTCTCTTCTCAGCAGTCAAAGACAAATTTGCCTACAAAGACTGGGCGAACACTCTGGCACAGCATCCAGAAGTAGTCTCATATTCTCTGGCGGCCCTGCATGAGTTACTGCCTGTTAAAAACCCAGTCCGAAAAAATCTGCGCTCAGCCATCAGCCATTACATCCTGGAGAAAGGCCTGATGAGTACCTGCAGTGAACCCTGCCAAGCCGGCATGAAAAGCAACTCCAGGGATCCCTGTGTTTGCCAATGCCAAAATGATCCTGCCGTCAATGGAGACTGCTGCCCAACCCACAAGGGCATGGCACGAGCCATCATTACCATACAACGAGGTACTGATCTGTGGGGAGACCTTACCACTGCCACAGATGGTTATGTGAAGGTCTTCTTCAACGGGCATATGGTTTTGCGTTCTCATGTCATTAACAACAACAACAACCCACACTGGGACAAGGCTGTTGATTTGGGGACACTGGATTTGACAGAAGGGAGAAAACTGAGATTTGAGGTGTGGGATCAGGACAGTGACTGGGACGATGACCTGCTAGGAGAATGTGAGAAATTCCTGCACGCTGGAGTGAAACAACAATTCTGCAGTCTCAGTCATGGCTGGTTTTACTTCAAATGGGAGGTGAGGTGTGCTCAAAGTCTGAGCGGAGAAGTATGTCTGGACTATGATCCTTCACCCATGAGTCCAAGTCTGAAGAGCATGTATGTGTCCCGTCATTCACAGCCAATTCCAAAGGCCATCCTGTTATCGATGGGTGTGTTCGTAGACAACTCGAGCTCAATAAGCAACTAGAGTCTTACTGCTGAGAATCAAGTGCAACGGCATGATGATCTAATGTTGGCATGATGATTTACAAAATCACTTAAAATGCTTAATTTTAACAGATCTGATAAGCAAATGTAAGATAAAACCACAAGCATTATATTTTCTCTTTTTTTTTTTAATCTTTTCTGCATTTTAATCTGATTATTGTCATGTATATTAAAGATTTGACAGACATTTTCAAAATAACAACATTATAACTGACCTGTCTGTTGTATTTAATGTGTCAGCTTATTAGTTTTAGTTTTGTTTTATCAGTGTTTTTCTCTCAGGCAGTGTTGCCTGAAACAGGAAGTAGTAAAACTTCCTGTGTTCAGATGAGGTTGCTGAGAACAATGTGTGTAAGTATATATATATAAAAAAAAAAAAAAAAATTGNAAAAAAAAAAAAAAAAATTGACACATGCTTTTATCGAGCATTATTTGACACATAAGTTTTTGTCTCATAACTGCAAATTAAACCATTTTAATATTTCTTTTTCAACACAGAGACGATTCTTAGCATTAGCCGAATGAGACTGGCAGGTTTTGGTAAGACAGAAGGGAAACAGAATAAGAAAATGAGGAAAAACTACGTGGATTTATAAATTAATGAGAAACATAGAGCTATAGAACTTATGTACTGGTAATGCAATCTCCCAATTTTTCACAAAATGGTCAATTTCAGGAAATTTAATGCTGTACTCAGACTTATCTAATTTGGTAATGTCCATATTATTTTTTTTCGGGGTCTATTTGAAGCTATTTCAATGCTCAGGTCAGTCCACTTGATCAGGATTTGGTGCCTTGCATGTCTTGATTGGCTAAACACACCTGGTTTAGCTAATGAAGTGTGTGAAAAATGTGCAGTGCTGGAGGCCAGAGGACCACGACACCACTGTTTTAATGTGCAAAACACACATTAATCCACTTTTACTCACCCTTGCTTGTGCACTGAGTAAAAGTAGACAATTTATGCACTGTATCTTTCAGGATTATGACTCAAGAAAACGACTCTTGATTCAGTTCTCAAATTTATATAATTAATAAAGCTGGAAAAATTAATTCATTAATTTTGCAATTAATGTGGACTGTTTAATGCCTTAAAAAAATTAACACTATTAACGCATCTGTTTTTTCCACTTCCTGAGGCTATGCTAATGTTTACGTTTTTCCCCCACATCCTGTGGCTAACGTGATATGCTCACGCAACCCACTCTCATCTCCTAAACGTAGAATATCTACGTTTAGGAGATGAGAGTTCCATGGAGTTCCATGAGAGTTTGATGGAAAATTCCACTTTAAAAATTACTGGATGGCTCTTGTTGAAACCACACAACATGTCGTTTTAACTGAGATGTGGCTTTAGGTTTTGTGAGCGTAAAACCTACAAGGCCTGTTTATACTTTCCGTGAGTTCATCAGGGTCTGTGGCTCTGCCTGCTGTGGACACGGACACACTTACTAACCTTACCAATCAACGACCCATCACGTTCGTTGATGTCACACCCATGACGCTTTCAGCAGATCAGACATGCTAGCAAGATGCTAACAAACACTTTCACTGTTCCTAAAAACACAGATCTGCAGCTGCAAAGGTCTAGCAGAAAAGCAAATGATATTACTGCATCATTTTCTAGTGTCATGGCATCTGATCAAAGGGTCTTCATGCAACAGAATACTGTAACATGTCAGAGCATCAAGCCAGAGGCAGCAGACAGGCTGGTGTTCATCACAAGGAACCTGGACATCGCTATACAAACCTTTTAGTTTAAAAGAGTTTGTTTAGAAAGCCCTACAATTTTATTTGAAAGTATCATTATTTGTTTTCATTATTTGAATAAAGAAAATACTTATTTGAATTATGCTTTTTTTTTTTTAAGTTTAGAGAAAATCTTTTGCTATTCTTGAGCTTGGACCCCTAAAAAAATAAATAAATAAATAAATAATTATATAGATATATATAGATAGATAGATAGATAGATAGATAGATAGATAGATAGATAGATAGATAGATNTGTGTGTGTGTGTGTGTGTGTGTGTGTGTGTGTGTGTGTGTGTGTGTGTGTACTTAAGTCTTTCAAACATCTGCCATGTTACTGGATCATCAAAATTTAGCAGAAACAAGTGCAGATGTTTCAAAAGAAGAAAATTAGCATTCAGATTCATAATACACACACACGCACGTGTGCACATACACACACACACACACACAAGCATGCTTGTGTGTGTGTGTGACATGTTTAACACGTATCACCGGTCCCTGGTTGATCTTGCGATGAAAAAGGGGGAAAACAGTAGTAAAGTATGTTTTCATAACACAGTGTTCTGAAATGATGTAAGCATATACTGTATCAAACAATGTTTCAAGATGTGTATCTTAGCACAGTGTGCTGGGTCAAGGATGATCTTTTCAGTTTTATCATGCAGCTGCAGTTCATCCTACTGCCCATCCGATTCTCATGCTACTCCCTCCACTTGTTTTAGTTGGAGAACAATGCTTTCTCTCTGTGTTTGACTTTACGTCACCTTATCATTTTGCTATAAAAATCTTTGCTAGAAGACAACTTTTTGTAGAATGCTGGATACATCCCTGTGTGTTCTTTACTTCTATCCTCAATTGATCTAATTCACTCATAGAAGACACACATCATTGTCAAGACTCCTTTTATTCTGCAAGAAACACTGATATTTGAGCTAACAGTCACATGGTGCATGAACAGACAAGATAAAGGTAAGTACTTTGATTTGCTTTTATTTAAATATTCTTTCATGAGTCCACTTCCTTAACTCGCAACCTTCTCTGGCTATTTAACATCAGGTTAACCTTGAGTTATTTAGACTTTGAAGGAACTGTTCATTTGTTATGTTTCCATGTAGACTTCTGCAGGATTGCAGTCAAGTACAGGGATATTACACAAAATTCTGGACCCTAAGTGCTGTATGAAGTCTTTGTGGGCCAATTCATCAATCATATCAACGTCTCCTTTCTCAGCATACTACAGAATGACTATGATGATGTGAAGAAATTGACAAAAATATTGTAAAAAGGCCATATCTTGCAATATCAATGCAATGCAAGGTCAAGAGATCATTTTAAAATTTCCTGAATCTGACCCTGGATTCAAATCATCACTAAATTTGACAGGTCCCTCCCTGGCCCATGCACTATTCTTCCACCAACTTTTCTAAATTGGCTTAGAAAAGACACACCAACCAATGGACAACCAATTTACTTCCTTGGTGGAAGCCAAAACTGCAGTAAAAGAAAACATCCTTGAAGGCTTTCTGAAAACCAGAGTATTTGGCTTGAATTAGTTGTCATGTTACATTATGCTATAAGAAAGACCTTTTATTTAGCCAGAGATTTATTTCTGCAAATAATAATATTTCTGTTTTAGGACAAATCATCAGTTTGGATCCATCACCCACCAACATGTTTCTGCTGAACATCTGTGTGTGTGTCAGCCTCATGCTATTTCTCCCTCTGACCACTTATCAATTGTGCTCAGTCGGCACAGAAAACCAGTGTGAAGATGCAGAATTTGTTCCAGGTACCAACTTAGCAGGGGAAGGATTCGACATCACCAAAATGACACGTAAAGGGGCCTACGTGATTGACATGACCTTGTGGAAGCACAAGGATAACAAATGCACTCTTTGCACCAACCATCACATGGGGAGCAAAAAGCAGAAGCTCCCCCTGTCTGTGGTGGACTGGACAGCAAATAAAGCTTGCTCAATGAAAGTGTCCAGTCGACTCCACAAATCTAGTGATTCTCTCATCAGGTCCAGCAGCTCTACAGTGGATAACAACTGGAAGTTCAATCTAGATCTTGCTGTGGGAAACAAAAGTGGCTCTTTGATGCTTGCTGGTACTGAGTCTACACTGGCTAATTTCTCTATGAGGAAAACAAAGAGTGACAGGTTCAGTTTCATCAGCCACTTTGTAACATGCGAGTACTACAGGTAAGAAGATGGATACTCAAATGAAACTTTCATCTCTGTTCCCCACAAAAATGCAATACAACACATAATTCATGACAGTCTCTCGTGTTTTTTTTTTGTTGTTGTTTTTTTTCTCACTGGAAACAGCTACCAAGTGTCTACAAGNCGTGTTTTTTTTTTGTTGTTGTTTTTTTTCTCACTGGAAACAGCTACCAAGTGTCTACAAGTCCCAAGTTGCACAGAAAATTCCAGGAAGCAGTGAACAAACTCCCCAAAACCTACAGTCCAGAAAATAAACAACAATATTACAGACTGATTAATGACTATGGAACCCATTACATCACCAAGGTGAACCAATAGATCAATGACATTTTACAACAAAGCAGCTGCAAACAATAGGTGTTAAAGGAGCATACCAGTGATTTTGTATGTTTGAGCCCAAAAAAATGCAACCTGCATACATGACATTGCTATCAGCCATGTTACAGGACATACTACTGGATCAGTACATTTTAGATTTGTTTTTCCTTCTTTCCAAACTAACATTATTTGTTTCAATTCATTCCAGTATGAATTAAAATCAACTATTAAATTCAATTTGTAGAGACTTGTGAATGTATCACAGAAAACCAAATATCATTCCTTTTTCTTTTTTTTTTTTTTTTCGTAATTTAACCCATCCAACATGGCACTGCACAGAAAAAGGTGCAGACTGCTTTACAGAGAAATTAAAAATGACTGTGCCTTGTGCAATCAGACGTACATGTTAGCAGGTGCTTAATTTTAAGATGGATGTATCAGCTAAACATTTAATTTTAAAAGATTAGAGGGGTTGGCAAAATAACAGGAAAACTAAAGTATGGCTTTATGTTTTGGAAAATGACTGTCAGTAACGTAATGGATATGCAGGTAAAATTTGTTGGGCTTAAAAATGCTAATTCACTGGCATGGTCCTTTAAAATACAGTAGTTTCTCTGTGTTTCCAGGTGAAACTGGGAGGAAGTGTTCAGTCTGTAACAAGCATCAGGGAGTGCCAGGCCAGCCTGCAAGGCCTCAGCGTGGAGGAGGTGAAAAAGTGCCTGGACGTGGAGGCATCGGCCACCATTGGTAGTTTTGCTGTTAATACTGAGTCAAAACTCTGCGCGAAAATACATCAGAAGAAAGATGGCACTTCCTCTTTCTCCGAACCCTTTGATGACAGGTAAACATCTTTTTCAAAGCATATCTGTCGCTTGTTCTGCACGTTTCCAATGTACAGCCTCTAAATTATTAACACTATACTGCAAATAGTCTTAGTAAGTCAGAGTCTTGAAGATTTGTTTATCTTTTCTTACAAGTGAGAAAATTCTGTGAGTACAGTCAGATTATTTCAACCAATTTCGAACACAAATCAGCTTGGATAAAGAACATTTTAGAAATGAGTCTGTAAGAAAGAGGCAGCTATTGCCATAGAATCAAGACAAATAACTTGGTTTTGGAAAGACAAACAGGGAAACAGGTTCAAATAATCTATATGTGACATATTTGTGGCACTGGCAGGACTCAGATATTGACAAAAATGTTGTGATACGATGGAGATTTTGTTGATGTAGTGCAACCAAACTGTTCAATGTTACAACCAAACAACATCATGTTTTAAATGTCTTTTCATAGTCTGTAAAGAAACTCATCTACAAAAAAAAAAAAAAAACTGTAAAAAAGCATCTGTAAAAAAAACTCATCCAGTCAGACAAACCAGTAGGTCCTGCTGTATAATGAAATCTTTGATTAGTTTTTGATTAATCCATTGCTGCGCAACACATTGATGTCAACATTTAATTTATCACTCCTGATTAGACACACCCACAAAGTACAAGGCTACTAAGCAAGTGTTTGACCAGCATCCGTGTTTCACATTCTGGGTATTGCTTGGTAAGGCCTCCACAGCTGGCCAATCAGAATACACTGGGCTTTTCAGTTTTGAGCGTTCAAGAGACAGCATGTAAAACAGCTGTTTTCACTCAGTGTGAACAGTGATGTAGTTGCAAGGGAGAGCAGAAGTGGATCAGTGTGTTTTTTGCTCATTAAAGTATTGCAAAAGTCTTAAAACAGATGCCTAAATAGAAACGGGAAACATCAAAATCTGTATGATTCCTTTAAGATTTTCAAAATGTCACAAGAATTTACTAGTTCCACTAAAATTCATTTGATGGCTTCTTGCCAAACTGCTGGACACCAAAAATCACTCCATCCCTTCTCTCCACTGCAGGTACACAGAAATAAAGGGGGGCCACACCACGAATCCAGACCTTCTCTTCTCTGCTGACAAAGCCAAATCTGCCTACAAAAACTGGCTGAACACTTTACCACAGAATCCAGATATAGTCTCATATTCTCTGGCCACCCTGCATGATTTGCTGCCTGATAACCCAGTCCACAACAATTTGCGAAAAGCCATCAGCCATTACATCCTGGAGAAATCCCTGTTGAGAGACTGCAGGAACCCCTGTCAGCCTGGCATGTACAGCGATGACAAGGATCCCTGCGTTTGTCACTGCCGCAATGTCCCTAATGTCAATGCAAACTGCTGCCCAACCAACAAGGGCATGGCACAGGTCATCATTACCGTACAGCGAGCTACTGATCTGTGGGGAGACTATTTCACTGCCACAGATGGCTATGTGAAGGTTTTCCTCAACGAGATATTGATCAAGCGTTCTTATGTCATTAACAACAATAACAACCCACACTGGAACTTGGTTATCGACATGGGTTCTCAAGATATGTCAGCAGTGAATACAGTGCGATTTCAGGTGTGGGATCAGGATAATGACTGGGATGATGACCTGCTAGGAGAATGTGAGAAAGACCTGATCGTTGGAGTGAAAAATGGCCATTGCAATCTCAATGATGGTCGGCTTTACTACAAATGGGAGGTGAAGTGTGCTCCAAGTCTGACCGGAGAAGCTTGTATGGACTATAAACCTTCCCCCATGAGTAGGCGTCTGAGGGCGGTGTATGTATCCCGTCAATCACGCCCTGTTCCAAGTGCCACCCTAAGAGCATTGGGTGTGTTTGCAAACAAATAGAGGTCACAGAGCAACTAGTGTCTTACTGCTGAGAATCAAAATGCGGTAGTTGAAGATTTAATACATTGTTTAATTTACAAAGCACTTAAAAGGCTTAATTTTAAGACTTTATTAGCAGATGTCAGACAAATCAACATGCACTATAGCAGCCTTTTCTTTTCTCTCCTGATTTATATACAGTATTTTAATCTGATAATTGCCATATAAGTTTAAGACTTAATATGTCTTTCCAAAATTAAAACATTATACCTGAGCTGTACGTTGTATTTACTGTTTCAACCAAGTAATTTTAGTTTTGAGTGTTTTTCTCTCAGGCAGTGTTGCCCCACATGAGACACAAAGTGAAGAAACTTCCTGTGCACAGATGAGGTTACTGATGATGCTATAAACGATGTGTGCAGGTAAAAATGTTTGAACTCAGAGGGTTTAATTAAGCAATTTCAGAAACCAGTTAAACAGCTAGTTAAAGTTACTTATACAATTTTTTTTTTCAACACAGACAAAATTCTTAGCATGGTCAGAATGAGACTGGCAGGTTTTAGATCAACATACAGTGACAGACAGGGGCTACGCATTTCCAGCAACAGACAAAGACAATGAGGTTAACAATCATTACATGACTGGACAAAATGGAGTCAAACACGAAAACACAATAAAAAGAAATGTTGAAACACACCGAACACATAATGGAGAGTCAACAATCCTCTTGATGAAGTCCAGGTCTTTTAAATTAGCCTGGTCATAGTAAGTCAGAAGGGAAACACAATCAGAAAAAAATGAGAAAAATTATGCCTGATGCTCAGCCACTCGCTCACTACACCATTTATAGTTCTCCAAACCAAACTCCTGGTCAGTCCCTTCATCAAATCTTATGGGCAGACCCATGCAATGCAGGGCCGTGCCAGCTCCAGCATCCTCACAGGGCAACACAACCATCAGGTTTGTAGCAACCATTCCATTCCCTTCCATCCTAAAGATGGATATGAATAAATGTCTTCACCATTGTTTTCCCATATCTAGCACTGCAGTAGACCTTCAGAAACACCCATTACCTAGGAAATCTGTTCCTGAAGTAAGTTTGAGCGTCCTGCAGCACGTTGCAGCTCTCCGATTGTCTTGTAGTTTAGCTCATTTACTATCTTAGTGTAACTTCCAGGGTGTGGAACAGAACCCAGAAACCACATAAATTACACTTCCATTTACAGCCTGCAAGTGTTTTATTAGGCACAAGTTAACAATAATCATACCAAAGTTTTTTATAATGGTACTCACTGTACACTGTAAAATGTGAAAAGCTGATCTTACTTAAAAAAAATCTAGGGAACCAATTGCTATGAGAAAGGTAAATACACCACTCTACACCAAGGTAAATACACCACTCTATTGTGCCCTCTGCCCCTCCTGCTGATTACTTTTCTTCTGATCTCTGTCTGAATCTGACATTCCTACCCCCTTTTCACGAAGAGTCTGAATCGGACACTTCAGATGAAGATATAGCATAATGAGCAGAATACGTTGAAAAGGTAAACAGAGGAGACACTTGCCACCCGCTGATCTTGGCTTCCCAATATTTTGTACATAATCACAGGCTGTACTGGACATCCTAAAGATAACCATATATGTGATCCCGTAAAGTATTTGATTGATCCTTAATTCTTTGCATTCACATATACGTAAGGTAGGGCCCAGTTTCTCAAGACTATGCACCACCCAAGCACTGGGCAGAATAACCGCAGGAAAAATGGAGACGAGCTTAGAGGTATACCTTCTTTATTCTAGCTATTGTTGAACACTCGTACTGATACTCCAGGCTCTGTCCCTTGATGAATGGATCGTTAGGATTGGAAGAATTTCTGATCTAGTGCAGTTCTGATTGTTCTACGTAAATACATTTAATCCAACATGTTTTGCTTAAGACCCATATTATGTAATTACTGCTAATGCTAATTACAATTTTTGTTCTTATGGGATCATATATTCTATGCNATTATGTAATTACTGCTAATGCTAATTACAATTTTTGTTCTTATGGGATCATATATTCTATGCCTAATTTATATTTACAGTGTTTATGTAACCACAATGATTGCAACTTGTGATTATAAAGTTGTTGTTTTGTTTTGTTTTTTTGTTTTGTTTTGTAAGAGTTAAAAATGCATCGTCCTTTTGGTTTTTATCTTGAATATACTGTACAGCTTAGAGTAGTTAACATGAGGACTTTTATTAATTTCGAGACAAGTGTGAGATGGAATGTTTGGCCTTTTGTGTGTCATGTGACCGAAGACCTCTGTCAATTAAATTTTTACCTATTTATATTGTGTGACTGGCCATTGTTTTAGCTAGAAAGACAGAACTCTTTCTGTCTTGGCATAATAAGTTTTATCATGTATTACCTGTGCCTGGTTTATCTTGCAATCAAAAAGGGAGAAAACTGCAGAAAAATATGTGTTCATAACATAGTGTTCTAAGATGAGGACGTGCATATATACTGTATCAAATGATGTTTCAAGATGTGTATCTTAGCACAGTGTGCTGGGTCAAGGATGACCTTTTCAGATTCATCATGCAGCTGCAGTTCATCCTACTTCCCATCCAATTCTCGTGCTACCCCTCCACTTGTTTTATTTGTGGAACAACACTTTCTCTCTCTGTGTGTGTTTGACTTGATACATCACCTTATATTTATGTAAAAATCTACGCTTGAAGACAACTTTTTGGCTACATCCCGGTGTATTCTTTAAACTCTCAAATATAGCAGTCTATTGCTTTTCTTTCTTTCTGCTTTAATTTTAAATTTAATTAATTATTTTAATCTGATAATTGCATGTAAGTTTAAGACTTAATATGTCTTTCCAGAATTAAAACATTATACCTGAGCTGTATGTTGTATTTACTGTTTCAACTAAGTAATTTTAGCTGCAAGTGTTTTTCTCTCAGGCACTGTTGCCCCACATGAGACAGGAAGTGAAGACACTACTGTGGAGAAAACTAACATGACTCTTTTTACATCTGTATTTTCAGATAGGCTTATTTGTTTGCAGGGCTCACTGCAGGAAGCCTTTCAGAAATAAAAGCACAAGCAGTAGTAAGTGAGAAAAGGTTAAAGAAAGGCCAAGGGACTGAGGACAGAATTACTTCAGAGACTCACCAGCTGATTTTCCTACAACACCTGAGGATACCCTCCAAGAGCAGCAACAGCAGCTGTGATTTCGAGAGAGAGAGTTAGGGGTTAAGACAATGCATAAAATGTGAAGTGTAAAATCCTCAATTAAATAAAGAAAAATGGGAGGAAAATGTGCAAGCTTACCTCCAAATTTGCCAGCTGCACCACCCAGATATGCTCCATGTCCCAAAGCTGTGGGCAGTGAAGGGGCAAACTTTACCACAGGTTTGTTAAATCTACATCAACATCTCCATCTGCTAAGATAGACTGTTTCTCTTTGCTGTCTGTCAGTGTCCAGGTTTACCTGCTCCATAGCGTCCAGTGCCCAGACTTCTCCTAGATCATTTCCTGCTCCACCAGTGTAGCCTGTGGAGGAAAAAATCAGCTGCGGTTGGTTGTGGGCCAAAGGAACATAATACCTGAACTTGTCACATTATGCTATTGCTGACTTTTACAGAGAAAAGTATCCATTATACAATACTGGTTTTGTCTCAGACTCCATCAGATAAAACAGTAACAAACTCAGATTTAGCAGGACATCAAATGTCACAATCAGGTTGATATCAAATAAAATTAAAATAAATGTTAATTTTCCTTCTATTTCCATGAGGAGCTGGGTATCAGAAATGCTATTTTTGGTACCAACAAGAGGCTTGATTACAACAGAATCCATGGCCACGCAATACATAGTTTTGATAACTAATTTGTATTCTCACCATTAAACAAAGTATACATTTCTCATGTAATATCTTTTTTGTAAAAAAAACAAACAAACAAACAAACAAAAAAACTAAAGACAATGTTTTTTTTATTGTAAAGTTACAGAATTTGCAAACATTTAACACTTTTTCCACATAAAAACACCAAATACAATACAAGGAACTCCACCACCTTCACATGATTAATTTTAAATCTTGTGAATTGCCAGTGTATGATGCAACATCAACCATTTCAGACCAAATTTTAAACCATTAAAAAGACATGCATAGAGAAACAGAGAAAGAGAGAGAGAAAGTCTGAAAGAGATCTTTTAATATTCACCGATACATTTTGTTTTTGATCCTCAATTATTACAAAATGCTTGCTTTACAACATTGTGTACATATATTTATATAAAATTAAAATTAAATCCTTTCCATCCATCCATTCATTCATTTTTAATCACTTATCCAGGTTGTGGAGGATGCTAGGTAAAGCAGCCCACATCTCCCTCTCCCTAACCACATCATCCAGCTCTCCAAGGGATCCCAATACATTCCCAGGTAAAATGAGATATATCATCCTTCCAGCGTATTCTCAATCCTCCCCTTGGTCTCCTCCTGTTATTTACATTTTTAAGACATGTATTCATATTTATATTTTCATTAATTGTACCAGTTATTTGCTTCTGACAGCCCGATTTCTCCACATGCATCACTAAATTTACAACATATCTTAAACTACTATAAGTCACCATATTTCTCGTACTTTTAACAAATTGACCACTAGTTTCTGGTGTAGAATGACAGAGAAATGAGAGACTTGTGGTCTCTGGTCTGTTTATGACTGGAAATCCTCCTTCACATTCGAGCTGCAGCAACCCGTGAGTTTGTCATCCAGACCACCAACTCCTCCCCCGTGTTCTGGGCTTGCTCAGCATCGATGAAACTGTCAAACAAAAATTGTTCCCCTGCCCTCCTGAAGACCACTGTCACTTCACCCCCTCACCTCTTCCTCCACTGCTTTTTGCTCATTTACTGCACAAAACACTGATACTCAAGCTCACATTCACACACGCTGCAAGAACAGACAACATAAAGGTAAGTACCCTGATCAGTTTGTATTTAATTTTTTTTTTTCACCATGTTTGAATGTGTTTACTTCCTTAACATAACCTTCTGTGGCTATTTAACATGAGGTTAATTGAATTAGAATATGAAAGGAACTGTTCATTTATGTTTTCATATGAAATTCCACAGTTTTTGCAGTCAAGTACAGAGGGGTGTTGCACAATGTTCTGGACCCTATACATACAAAATGCAGACTCTGTGGGCCAATCGATCAATCACATCAATATGTCTCCTTTCTCAATGCTGTATGTAATCTCTGTTCCACTGTAATACACAAGGCAGTCAAGACCTTATTGGGAATACTGGACCAGTGTCCAGGTTCCTAGAGAAGGGTTAGTCATCGAAAAATCAGATACAATGAACAACGAGAGCAAAGGGTAAGTTTCAAAAATGAAAGCGTATTAGAAAACTGAAATTTAATTAAATATCACAACTTAAGACCAGCATCTCTATATAAAAATAAACACCTCATTCAATAAAAATCTGAAATATATGAATATTAAAGAACTTAGTAAACTTTTTTTAACTGCACAATAACTATTTAAAAAGTCTTTACTTCTAATGTGGTGACTATCAACTTTAATCAATTTCAAATCAAAGTCTTTGTGCGAGAAAATTCTCAGTTATCTTAGTCATAAATTCTATTCAACCATTTCTGTTCCAGATATGTTACATTTTTGGTTCAGGCTTGTTCAGGTTTAGTTTTTAGTTTCGGATCCGATCAGTTTTTCTAGTCTGGTTTTTTCAAGTCAGGGGTTTTGGTTTTGGGTGCACAATTTAAATAAAGTACCAAAAATATTAGATGCGCAGCTTTAAGGCAAAATCCTACATATATATACATACGGACGGACGGACGGACAGATAGATAGATAGATAGATAGATAGATAGATAGATAGATAGATAGATAGATATACACACACACATTTTTCATCCAAACAACTTCACACACGACACTGCACGTCCTTGGGTCCTGAGCAATGAATCTGTCGAATTTTAACTTCATACAGTGCCGAGTTCTCGGGATATTGGTGCCGCAGACAGAGATTATAGTTAGATGTTGATTAATTTGCATCAAAATAAAATATACATGTTGCGGCTCATCTTCTCACTGTGTGTGCGTGTCAGCGTGTGTGACAGTAGTGGAGTAGTTGTATTTTTTTTAGGCTGGATTGTCCCACGATACCTGGGTGGGTCTTCATTTACCTGGGCGGGCCACCCAAGTAAATATATATATATATAGAGAGAGAGAGAGAGAGAGAGAGAGAGAGAGAGAGAGAGAGTATAGCACTCATGGGGTACTACAGTGGGTCTAATGGTCTAATTGTTGTGTTGCGTAAGTAGAAAGAAGACGACACGTCTCAACTATTTACAGGACCTTCTGTAATAACAAAAAAAAACAACAAAAAAACAGGCATGTGCTGTGTCTTTCACACTCACAACGCTCTGTGCCTGTTTAACATCATAATCAGTCAACAGCTCACATCTACAAAAGTGGTTTAAAGAGACACTTGAGCATTGAAGCGTGGGTAGCACTCTGCCAGCCCGCCCACACGCCACAACTCTTCTCAAATTTAACAAGTTTCTGCACGAAAATACACAAAAGAAATTTGCTCCAAAATATTATCTCTGTATTAACATTATACAATACTTCCCAACAATATAAAACTATCTAAAATAACAAAAATCTGCGCAGTAGAAAAACACGGATACCCTCTCCGTTGAAACCAGAGGAAAGAGGAAGTTACGTTGGCGGAAGTGTAAAATACTGCTAGTAAATCAATATAATGTTCCTACATTCTCCTATAAAACGCAACATTCCGTTCCCCCAAAAGGTACACAAACTCTGCATAGAAGGTATAGTATGTACATTAATATAAAAATATAACTAAACATCTAATGAAGTGAGATCGTTGCACCGGAAGTACTACTGTCTTTTTTTTTTTTTTAATAAACGTAAAAGCATACAATAATTCATTGTCTTTGTTCTTAATCCAGTAACATCACACCATTACACATGCTGTTATCAGAGGTGGGTACAGTAACCAGAAACTGTACTCAAGTAAAAGTATTGTTACTTTATAATAATAGTGACTCAAGTATAAGTAAGAGTAGTCACCAAAATAATTAGTGGCTTATTCTTTTGAATAATCAAAAAGCTATAAAGTGTTCGTCTGAGGGGAGAAAAATGCTAAGTAGCCATATGTACCTTCTAAAACAATCCAAATCATATAAAGAAACAGCAGACAGTAATAAATCAAATATTTACCACATGACAATTCTGGCCTGGCCCCAAGACACTTAGCTAGGTTAGCTTTTACTCAAAATAGAACAGGAAAACTTGAGTTAGCATGAGCAGCAGCAGCTAGTTAAGTAGCTAACGTTGCAGCTTACCGCCACGTTTCCTCAAGTTCCATGTTGAGTCCTTATAAGCTGAAATGTCCATATTTTTAGGTAGACAATGATGGCAAATCACTATGTAGCTATTAGTTTTGGTAGACTGAAAAGAAAGCAGCGTTTAAATGTATGGCCAGGGATGTGTCTCTTTAAAACCTCCCGCTGTTGATTACTCCATGACTTTTCTGCTCCATGTGAAACCATGGAAACGGAGGGTGGGGGTGTGGCTACTTCCTTGTCTGACAATGAGAGAAAAATTGAACATGCAATGAATTCAAACGGATGAAATAAAAAGTAACGCGAAGAGTGCGACCAAATGTAACGGAGCGAAAGTATATTTTTTTCTTCATAAATATACTCAAGTATGAAACTACACAGTAAAGTACAATTTTGTGAAAAAACAGTTACATAAGTAAATGTAACGGAGTAAATGGAACAGTTACTACCCACCTTTGGCTATTACACATGCCACCATCCTTCCACCAAGTTTCTTCTAAATCAGTTCTGAACTTGTTTGACTGATCCAACTAAGAAACAAACCCATCAATGGATGCAGGTGAAAAAATAACTCCTTGGTGAGAGTAAATATTGCATGCATTTAAGAGTTTTCAGGACCCACACAACCACATATAAAATGAACAGCTTTTATTTGGCTAGAGATGGTTTGTGCAAATGAAAATATTTCTGTTTTAGGATAAATCATCGGTTTGGATCCATCAACCACCAGCATGTTTCTGCTGAACATCTGTGTGTGTGTTGGCCTCATGCTGTTTCTCCCTCTGAGCACTTATCAATCATGCTCAGTCGGCACAGCAAACCAGTGTAAAGATGCAGAATTTGCTCCAGGTACCAACTTAGCAGGGGAAGGATTCGACATCACCAAGATGAAACGTAAAGGGGCCTACGTGATTGACATGAAACCGTGGAAAAACAAGGATAACACATGCAATCTTTGTGCCAATCCTTACATGGAGGGCAAGAAGCAGAAGCTCCCCCTGTTTGTAGTGGATTGGAGACCAAATCAAGTTTGCTCAATGAAAGTGTCCAGTCAACTACACAAATCTAGTGAGTCTCTCATCAGCTCCAGCAGCTCTTCAGTGGATAACAACTGGAAGATCAATCTAGATATTAATGTGAAAGGCAAAAGTGGCTCTTTGATGCTCGCTGGTACTCAGTCAAAACTGGCTGAATACTCCATGGAGAAAACAAAGAGTGACAAATTCAGCTTTACAAGCCAGAGCATGAACTGTGAGTACTACAGGTAAGATGACAGATACCCAAATGAAACTTTCATCTGCATTCCCAACATAAATGCAATACAACACAAGTTTCATGTTAGTCTCTTTTGTGTTTGTTTCTTGTTTTTCATTGGAAACAGCTACCGAGTGTCCAGAAGTCCCAAGTTGCACAGAGAGTTCTTGAAAGCAGTGAGAAAACTCCCCAAAACCTACAGTCCAGAAAATAAACAGACATATTACAAACTGATTGATGACTTTGGCACCCATTACATCACCAAGGTGAACCAATAGATCAATAACATGTTTGTAACAGAGCAGCTGCATACTTTAGGTGTTAAAATAGGTTTCTCTGTGTCTCCAGGTGAAGCTGGGAGGAAGTGTTCAGTCTGTGACCAGCATCAGGCAGTGCCAGGCCAGCCTGCAAGGCCTCAGTGTAGAGGAAGTGAAGATGTGCCTGGACGTGGAGGCATCGGCCAGCATCGGTGATAATAACTTTAAGACTGAAGCAAAACACTGCAAGAAAGACATTGAGAAGACAGAGAGCAAGTCTTCTTTCTCCAGCCTCTTCAATGACAGGTAAAAATCTTTTTCAAAGCATATCTGTTGCTTGTTCTGCACACTTCCAATGAGTACACCCTCTAAATTATTAACACTATACTGCAAATAGTCTTAGTAACTCAGAGTCTTATATACTGTACATAATAATAATTTATAATTGTCTCAATCAGTGCTTGAAGTGGACAAAAAAAGTTGCCAGTGCTCCACTTATCCATGTGCTGGTCATAGGTCTGGAAAGGGTGATGAGATTGGGTTGTTCTCGGGGGGGGAAGACCAATATATACGTGTATATAGATACGCAGTCCCCCCAATTTAATTTGTCCGGCTGCAACCATTTGCTATTGTTTCCATATCTATGATTACTATGATTATTTTCCTCTGTGTTGTTCTGCAGTAGAGTACAGAAGGTTTACGAACGGTTACGGTTCTCCTGAAAATGTGCCGGTACTCTGAAATGAAAATCACAGTCACAGAAGTCCCGGTAGTGTGTACTGGTGCATACTGGCCCACTTCAAGCATTGCTCTCAATAAATCAGAGTCCTAAGGTCAGATTTTCTAAGAACAAATGAGAAAATTATGTCAGTGCAGTGACATTATTTCAACCAGCTTCAAACACAAATCACTTGAAGAACATTCTATGAATGTTTGAAAGAATAAGGCAGATACTGCCAGAAAAAAAAAACAAAAAAAAAACAACTTGGTTTTGGAAACAGAGATAGGGAAACAAGTTCAAATAATCTTCTCAAACCAGCAAATTTATGGCACTGGCAGGACTCAGTTACAGAAAAATTGTGCAATAAGATGTAAATTTTTTGCCATTTAGTGCAACCCAACTGTAGTCAGTTGAATGTTAAAACTGAACTACATCCTGTTTGAAATCTCCCTCCATACCCGTGACTGATTTTCATCGGAGCAGGACTTGAGGCTAATATGTAAAGACATGCATCCATTCAGACAAACCCATAGGTCCTGCTCTACCCGGAAATCTTTGGTTTTGATTCGTCCTTTGCATAACACATTGATGTCAACATTTAATTTATCTAGCTACACTCCTGATTAGACGCACCCACAAAGTACAAAGTTGAGCAAGTGTTAGGCCGTCAACTGTGTTTCACAATCGTGGGTGTTGCTTGCTCAGGCCTGACACAGCTGGCCAATCAGAATACACTGGGTTTTTCAGGTTTGAGGCTTAAAGAGACAGCACATAAAACACCCAGTTTCACTCAGTGTGAACAGTGGTGCTGCAGCAAGGGAGAATTGAAATGGATCAATGTGAGTTCGTTTGCTCATTAAAACATTGCAAATAGTTTAAAATAGATGCCAAAATAGAAACATGGAAATCTATATGTTTACTTTAGGACTTTCAAAATAATGGAAGGATTAACTCACTTCAATTTATTTGATGGCTTCTTGCCCAACAGCTAGATAACCTAAATCATTCTGTCCCGTCTCTCCACTGCAGGTTCACAGAAATAAAAGGGGGCCACACCACAGAGCCAGAACTTCTCTTCTCAGCGGACAAAGACCCATCTGCCTACAAAAACTGGTTAAACAGTTTATTACAGAATCCGGACATAGTGTCATATTCTCTGGACTCCCTACATGAGTTACTCCCTGATGATGCCCCAGTCCGAAAAAATCTGCGCTCAGCCATCAGCCATTACATCCTGGAGAAAGCCCTATTGAGGAACTGTAGTGACACCTGTCAGGCTGGCAGGCACAACGACCATAGTGATCCCTGTGTTTGCCAATGCCACAATGATCCTGGCGTCAATGCAGACTGTTGCCCAACCCACAAAGGCATAGGACGGGTCATCATTACTGTACAGCGAGGTACTGACCTGTGGGGAGACTATACCACTGCCACAGATGGCTATGTGAAGGTCTTCTTCGACAGGCTGTTGATCAGGCGTTCTCCTGTCATTCTCAACAACAACAACCCACACTGGAACTTGGTTATCGACTTGGGTTCTCAAGATTTGTCAGCAGGGAAAAAAGTCAGATTTGAGGTGTGGGATCAGGACAATAACTGGGATGATGACCTGTTAGGAGAATGTGAGAATGCCCTGAGCGCTGGAGTGAAAGAAGACCTCTGCAATCTCCAGCATGGCCGGCTTTACTACAAATGGGAGGTGAAGTGTGCTCCAAGTCTGACCGGAGAAGCTTGTATGGACTATAAACCTTCACCAATGAATCATAGTCTGAGGGCGGTGTATGTGTCCCGTCATTCACGCCCTGTTCCAAGGGCCACGCTGTTATCAATGGGTGTGTTTGCAAACAAATAAAGATCACAGAGCAACTAGTGTCTTACTGTTGAAAATCAAAATGTGGTAGTTGAAGATTTAATGCATTGTTTAATTTACAAAACCACTTAAAGGGCATAATTTTAAGACTTTAATAGCAGATCTCAGACATCAACATGCACTATAGCAGCCTTTTGTTTTTCCTCTGCTTCTGCTGTATATATTTTAATCTGATAATTGCCATGGAAGTTTAAGACTTGACATGAATTTCCAGAATTAAAACATTATACCTGAGCTGTGTGTTGTATTTACTGTTTCAACTAACCAATTTTAGTTTTGAGTGTTTTTTCTCTCAGGCAGTGCCACCCCATATGAGACACAAAGTTAAGAATTTCCCTGTGTACACAGGATGATGCTGTTAAAGAGAACAATATGTGCAGGTAAAAATGTTTGTACACAGAGGGTTTAAATAGGCATTATCAGAAACCAGTTAATGTCTCATAACTCCAAATTAAACAATTTTTTTATTTTCAACACAGAGAAAATTCTCAGCATTGGCAGAAGGAGACTGGCAGGTTTTGGATCAACACACTGACAGACAGACAGGGGCTACGCATTTCCAGGAACAGACAAAGACAATGAGGTTAACAAACATTACATGACTGGACAAAATAAAGTCAAACACAACAAAAAGAAGCTTTGAAACACACTGAACACATAATGGAGAGACAACAACCCACTTGATGAAGTCATGGTCTTTTAAATTAGCCTGGTCATGGTAAGACAGAAGAGAAACAGAAAAAGAAAAAATGAGAAAAATTTATGCCTCATAGCCTGATGCTCAGCACCTCACTCTCTACACCATTTGTAGATCCAAACAGAACTACTAGTCTGTCCCATCATCAAATCCTCATGGGCAGACCCATGTCCACAGGTGTAAGCCCACCATTAACACCTCACATGGACACATGAATATTTAAAAAATTATATCATGGCAATGGGAGAATTATTATATTAAAAAAAAAAAATCACACTCAAGTCAGGGCTCACCTCCCAGTGGCCACTGAGACATTCATACCTGGTGATTTAGTTGTGATCAAATCATTTGAGCGATTTGCTTTGACTCCTAGATGGAAGGGCTCATTTCAGACCCTTCTGATCACCAGGACAGCTATAAACGTCCATGGGAAACAAGAATGGATCCACGCCATGCAGAGCAGGGCAGTGCCAGCCCCTGCACCCTCACAAGGTGACACAACCTTCAGATTTGTAATGGAAAGACAGGATAGAAGGAAAGATGACATAGATTCAGAAAATGAGGTGGAAGATGGGAATATCTCATCTGTAGTGCATTTGAGCCACCACCTCTTGAATATTGAACACTTTCTTCCCCCAGGTGGTGAGGCTCCTCAATACCTTGCCCCCTGTCCACTTTCACGAACAGTCTGAATCGGACACTTCAGATGAAGATATAGCATAATGAGCAGAACATGATGAAAAGGTAAACACGGATACCTGCTGCCTGCTGATCTTGACTTTCCAATATTTTGTTCATAATCACAGGCTATACTAGTCACCCTAAAGTTAACTGTCAATGTGATCCCATAAAGTATTTGATTGGTCCTTAATTCTACACATTCACATAGGGCCCACTTTCTCAAGCTATGCACCACCCAAGCACTGGTCAGAATAACTGCAGGAGAAACTGAGACAAGCTTAGAGGCATTCTACCCTCTTCACTCCAGTTATTATTGAACACTTGTACTGATTTTCCAGGCTCTCTCTCTTGATGAATGGATTGTTACTTTACAAGAGGACTGGAAGAATTTCTGATCTACTGCAGTTCTTATTGTTCTACGTAGTTCCAACGTGTTTTGCTTGAAATCCATATTATGTAATTACTGCTAATGCTAATTACAATTTTTGTTCTTATGGGATCATATATTCTATGCNATTATGTAATTACTGCTAATGCTAATTACAATTTTTGTTCTTATGGGATCATATATTCTATGCCTACCTTATATTTACTCTATTTATGTATCCACAATGATTGCAACTTATGATTACAATGTAATTTTTGTATTTTATAAGAGTTAAAGTTCAATTAGGCTTTTGTCCTTGCATGAGGTTTATGATGAATGTACTGTATAGCTTAGAATAGTTAGTCATGTGAGCTCTATTACCCATTTTTTGACAGCTGTGTGGTGGCATGTGTGGCCTTGTGTGACCTAAGACCTCTGTCTATTAAATTTTTGCCTGTTCATATTCATATTCATATTCATGTGATTAGCAATTGTTTTGGCCTGAAAGACAAACTCTTGAGCCACGTGGTATAGTAAGTTTTAACACATATCACCTGTCCCTGGTTGATCTTATGATCAAAAAGGGGGAAAACAATAGAAAAACATGTGTTCATAACGTAATGTTCTGAGATGAGGACATGTGCATAGAAACTGTATCAAACGATGTTTCAAGATGTGTACTTCAGCAGTGTACTGGATCAAGGTTCATCAGATTCATCATGCAGCTGCAGTTCATCCAACTGCCCATCCAATTCTCATGCTGCTCCCTCCACTTGTTTTCTTATTTGTAGAATAATAATTTTTCCTCATTGTGTTTGATTTGACACATCATCTTATCATATTGCTATAAAACTTGATGCTGCAAGACAACTTTTTGTAGAATGCTGGGTACATCCCTGTGTGTTCTTTACTTCTATCTTCAATTGAGCTCTGATTAAATCACTCATAGAAGATGTGAATCGTTGTCAAGACTCCTTTTACTCTGCAACAAACACTAATATTCAAGATCAAAGTCACACATGCTGCATGAACAGACATTGTTCTATCTAAATACATTTATTCCAACATGTTTTGCTTGAGACCCATATTATGTAATAACTGCTAATGCTAATTACAGTTTTTGTTCTTATGGGATCATATATTCTATGCCAAGCTTATATTTACTCTATATATGTATCCACAATGATTGCAACTTATGATTACAATGTAAGTTTTGTATTTTAGAAGAGTTAAAGTGCAATTAGGCTTTTATCCTCACATGAGGTTTATGATGAATGTACTGTATAGCTTAGAATAGTTAGTCATGTGAGCTCTATTACCCATTTTTTGACAGCTGTCTGGTGGCATGTGTGGCCTTGTGTGACCTAAGACCTCTGTCTATTAAATTTTTGCCTGTTCATATTCATATTCATATTCATGTGATTAGCAATTGTTTTGGCCTGAAAGACAAACTCTTGAGCCACGTGGTATAGTAAGTTTTAACACATATCACCTGTCCCTGGTTGATCTTATGATCAAAAAGGGGGAAAACAATAGAAAAACATGTGTTCATAACGTAATGTTCTGAGATGAGGACATGTGCATAGAAACTGTATCAAACGATGTTTCAAGATGTGTACTTCAGCAGTGTACTGGATCAAGGTTCATCAGATTCATCATGCAGCTGCAGTTCATCCAACTGCCCATCCAATTCTCATGCTGCTCCCTCCACTTGTTTTCTTATTTGTAGAATAATAATTTTTCCTCATTGTGTTTGATTTGACACATCATCTTATCATATTGCTATAAAACTTGATGCTGCAAGACAACTTTTTGTAGAATGCTGGGTACATCCCTGTGTGTTCTTTACTTCTATCTTCAATTGAGCTCTGATTAAATCACTCATAGAAGATGTGAATCGTTGTCAAGACTCCTTTTACTCTGCAACAAACACTAATATTCAAGATCAAAGTCACACATGCTGCATGAACAGACATTGTTCTATCTAAATACATTTATTCCAACATGTTTTGCTTGAGACCCATATTATGTAATAACTGCTAATGCTAATTACAGTTTTTGTTCTTATGGGATCATATATTCTATGCCAAGCTTATATTTACTCTATATATGTATCCACAATGATTGCAACTTATGATTACAATGTAAGTTTTGTATTTTAGAAGAGTTAAAGTGCAATTAGGCTTTTATCCTCACATGAGGTTTATGATGAATGTACTGTATAGCTTAGAATAGTTAGTCATGTGAGCTCTATTACCCATTTCTCGATAACTGTGTGTGTGTCATGTTTGGCCTTGTGTGACCTAAGACCTCTGTCTATTAAATTTTTACCTATTCATATTCTGTGACTGGCCATTGTTTTGGCCTGAAAGACAAACTCTTGGGCCAAATGGGGGAGAAAGTTTTAACACCTGTCCCTGGTTGATCTTGTGATCAAAAAGGGGGAAAACACTATAAAAACGTGTTCATAACGTAATGTTCTGAGATGAGGACATGTGCATAGAAACTGTATCAAACGATGTTTCAAGATGTGTACTTCAGCAGTGTACTGGATCAAGGTTCATCAGATTCATCATGCAGCTGCAGTTCATCCAACTGCCCATCCAATTCTCATGCTGCTCCCTCCACTTGTTTTCTTATTTGTAGAATAATAATTTTTCCTCATTGTGTTTGATTTGACACATCATCTTATCATATTGCTATAAAACTTGATGCTGCAAGACAACTTTTTGTAGAATGCTGGGTACATCCCTGTGTGTTCTTTACTTCTATCTTCAATTGAGCTCTGATTAAATCACTCATAGAAGATGTGAATCGTTGTCAAGACTCCTTTTACTCTGCAACAAACACTAATATTCAAGATCAAAGTCACACATGCTGCATGAACAGACATTGTTCTATCTAAATACATTTATTCCAACATGTTTTGCTTGAGACCCATATTATGTAATAACTGCTAATGCTAATTACAGTTTTTGTTCTTATGGGATCATATATTCTATGCCAAGCTTATATTTACTCTATATATGTATCCACAATGATTGCAACTTATGATTACAATGTAAGTTTTGTATTTTAGAAGAGTTAAAGTGCAATTAGGCTTTTATCCTCACATGAGGTTTATGATGAATGTACTGTATAGCTTAGAATAGTTAGTCATGTGAGCTCTATTACCCATTTTTTGACAGCTGTGTGGTGGCATGTGTGGCCTTGTGTGACCTAAGACCTCTGTCTATTAAATTTTTGCCTGTTCATATTCATATTCATATTCATGTGATTAGCAATTGTTTTGGCCTGAAAGACAAACTCTTGAGCCACGTGGTATAGTAAGTTTTAACACATATCACCTGTCCCTGGTTGATCTTATGATCAAAAAGGGGGAAAACAATAGAAAAACATGTGTTCATAACGTAATGTTCTGAGATGAGGACATGTGCATAGAAACTGTATCAAACGATGTTTCAAGATGTGTACTTCAGCAGTGTACTGGATCAAGGTTCATCAGATTCATCATGCAGCTGCAGTTCATCCAACTGCCCATCCAATTCTCATGCTGCTCCCTCCACTTGTTTTCTTATTTGTAGAATAATAATTTTTCCTCATTGTGTTTGATTTGACACATCATCTTATCATATTGCTATAAAACTTGATGCTGCAAGACAACTTTTTGTAGAATGCTGGGTACATCCCTGTGTGTTCTTTACTTCTATCTTCAATTGAGCTCTGATTAAATCACTCATAGAAGATGTGAATCGTTGTCAAGACTCCTTTTACTCTGCAACAAACACTAATATTCAAGATCAAAGTCACACATGCTGCATGAACAGACATTGTTCTATCTAAATACATTTATTCCAACATGTTTTGCTTGAGACCCATATTATGTAATAACTGCTAATGCTAATTACAGTTTTTGTTCTTATGGGATCATATATTCTATGCCAAGCTTATATTTACTCTATATATGTATCCACAATGATTGCAACTTATGATTACAATGTAAGTTTTGTATTTTAGAAGAGTTAAAGTGCAATTAGGCTTTTATCCTCACATGAGGTTTATGATGAATGTACTGTATAGCTTAGAATAGTTAGTCATGTGAGCTCTATTACCCATTTCTCGATAACTGTGTGTGTGTCATGTTTGGCCTTGTGTGACCTAAGACCTCTGTCTATTAAATTTTTACCTATTCATATTCTGTGACTGGCCATTGTTTTGGCCTGAAAGACAAACTCTTGGGCCAAATGGGGGAGAAAGTTTTAACACCTGTCCCTGGTTGATCTTGTGATCAAAAAGGGGGAAAACACTATAAAAACGTGTTCATAACGTAATGTTCTGAGATGAGGACATGTGCATAGAAACTGTATCAAACGATGTTTCAAGATGTGTACTTCAGCAGTGTACTGGATCAAGGTTCATCAGATTCATCATGCAGCTGCAGTTCATCCAACTGCCCATCCAATTCTCATGCTGCTCCCTCCACTTGTTTTCTTATTTGTAGAATAATAATTTTTCCTCATTGTGTTTGATTTGACACATCATCTTATCATATTGCTATAAAACTTGATGCTGCAAGACAACTTTTTGTAGAATGCTGGGTACATCCCTGTGTGTTCTTTACTTCTATCTTCAATTGAGCTCTGATTAAATCACTCATAGAAGATGTGAATCGTTGTCAAGACTCCTTTTACTCTGCAACAAACACTAATATTCAAGATCAAAGTCACACATGCTGCATGAACAGACATTGTTCTATCTAAATACATTTATTCCAACATGTTTTGCTTGAGACCCATATTATGTAATAACTGCTAATGCTAATTACAGTTTTTGTTCTTATGGGATCATATATTCTATGCCAAGCTTATATTTACTCTATATATGTATCCACAATGATTGCAACTTATGATTACAATGTAAGTTTTGTATTTTAGAAGAGTTAAAGTGCAATTAGGCTTTTATCCTCACATGAGGTTTATGATGAATGTACTGTATAGCTTAGAATAGTTAGTCATGTGAGCTCTATTACCCATTTCTCGATAACTGTGTGTGTGTCATGTTTGGCCTTGTGTGACCTAAGACCTCTGTCTATTAAATTTTTACCTATTCATATTCTGTGACTGGCCATTGTTTTGGCCTGAAAGACAAACTCTTGGGCCAAATGGGGGAGAAAGTTTTAACACCTGTCCCTGGTTGATCTTGTGATCAAAAAGGGGGAAAACACTATAAAAACGTGTTCATAACGTAATGTTCTGAGATGAGGACATGTGCATAGAAACTGTATCAAACGATGTTTCAAGATCTGTACCATAGCACAGTGTACTGGGTCAAGGATGACCTTTTCAGATTTATCATGCAGTTCATCCTATTTCCCATCCGATTCTCACACTACCCCCTCCACTTGTTCTCTTGTTTGTAGAACAATACTTTATGTCACTGTGTTTGATTTGACACATCATCTTATCATATTGATATAAAACTCGATGCTGGAAGACAACTTTTTGTAGAATGCTGGATACATCCCTGTGTGTTCTTTACTTCTACCCTCAATTGATCTCTGATTAAGTCACTCATAGAAGACGCGCATCATTGTCAAGAACTCCTTTTATTCTGCAATAAACACTAGAATTCAAGATCAAATTCAAACATGCTGCATGAACAGACAAGATAAAGGTATGTATCCTGATTTGCTTGTCCACTTCCTCACCACATAACCTTCTGTGGCTATTTAACATGAGGTTAATCTTGAGTTACTTTGACTTTGGAAGGAACTGCTCATTTATGTTTGCATATGGAATTCTGTAGTTACAGTGATGTTGCACAAAATTCTGGACCCTATGCATACTGCATGCAGTCTCTATGATCCAATCGATCAATAATATCATCTTTGTATGACTTCTCAACATACCACCTAATGACTGTCTCACACACACATGCGCACACGTATTATAACATCTAATAACAGACAGATTGGTGTATTACTTGTGAAAAAATGTACAAACATATTGGGAAAATGTGAAATCTTGCAATGTCAAGAGGTCATTTTAAAATTTTCTGATATGCCCCTGAATCCGAATCAGCAGCAAATTTGATGGATTCCTCCCTGGCCCATGCACCATCCTTCCAACAAGTTTCTCCTGATACAGTTCAGAACAAATTAACAAACCGTTAGTTAGAAAGACTACATTCACATTACACTCTGAAGTGGCCCAGATCCGATTTTTTTTTTTTTTTTGCCTCCATGTGACTCAGATCTGATTTTTTCAAGGCAGTGTGAGCAACCCAGATCTGATTTTTTTTTTCATATCAGAAATGGGCCACTTGAGCTATGTTTACATTACAGGCCTTAATGCTCAAATCCATTTTTTTTTTTTTTTTTTNTTTTTTTTTTTTTTTTTGATCAGATCCGATCTTTTTGTGTTGATTGTTCACATTCACGTTTGTAAGTGACCTGTATCCGACTCGAGTGTGAACACGTTTAAGTCCTAAACTTCCATGAATGCGCAGATGTAACTAAAATGTGAGCCGCACGGTACAATAACAACAATAACTGCAACAGTAAGGTGGATGGCGTATTTTCATGCACATTGTTTCGTATACTGTATAACATGATGTCTTCAATGTGCTGAAAATAACAAACCAGTTTTACAAGCAGAGTAATAATAATCACAGTAATTTTACTAGTTGACTGTGAGCTACTGGAGCTCAGGAGCTGCTGAGCTTCTGCATCAGTGTCAGTGTGTGGGTACAAGGGCGGAGCTCTGTGGTGGGACCATGATGTTCACAAGTTCACAGAAGAACAGTTCACTGAAAACTTTCTGATGTGTCCATATACATACATACATATATATACATATATATATACACACACAACAAAACTTCTTCATCTCTCCACTAAACCCCGTCACTGTTGTTGCTGTCCTCCATATTTATTTTTACCAGACTGCTATGAGGCACCGGCACTGAATGAGGACGAGATGCGATATGCACATGCGCAAAGAAGTTGTCACAGTTCTGCATGTCTGATCAGCCACTCACCTGCCATTTCTGCCTGCCTGGTCTTCAGCTCCTCACCTCAGTTCATCAGCCTGATTCATTTCAGGTTTGGACGCTGTCACCAATTAGCACCAATCAGGCATGGATTTAAGCCCCAGTCTCACACTCACCCTTTGCCAGATTGTTCTTAGCTATCCTCGATGCAAGACTTTCCAGCGTTTATTTGTGGACTGACATTCTGTTACCGACTCGGCCTGTCTTGGACTATCCTGCTTGTCGTTTCCCTGGAAACCACCTCTGCCTTCTGTCCCCGACTCCGATTCCAGTCCCTGCGCCTGGGTTCCCTGTCTGTCAGTCTCTATGTAGGCGCTTTGTCCTGCCTGTCGTTCTGCTTGCTTCTGTGTTGGACTGAGAACGCTAGTAAAGAACTTAACTTGTTAGAGTTGTACTGTGTGCTGCATTTGGGTCCAAACCCCACCCGTCACAGAAGTGAGACATTAAAAAAAAACAAAAAAAAAAACAAAACCACGAGATCTGATCTGAGCAGTCAGACAGCGGTTGCATTGCCAGAGATCAGATATGGATGAGATCTAGGATCACATATGCATGTGGCCCACATCTGATATGAAAAACGCAGATCTGAGTCACATGAAGGCAAAAAGATCAGATCTGAGCCACTTCAGCATGTAATGTGAACATAGCTTTGCATATGTGGTTCTAGATCTGATTCATATCCGATCTCTGGCTATGTGACTGCTGTCTGACCACTCAGATTGGAATTCATGTGGTTTTTTTAATGTCTCACTTCTCTGCGCATACATTGCATCCCGTCCTCATTCAGTGTTGGTGCCTCATAGCAGTCTGGTAAAAATAAATATGGAGGAGAGCAACAACAGCAACGGGGGTCAGTGCTGAGATGAAGAAGTTTTAAATTTGTTGGATATATATATGGAAACATCCAAAAGTTTTCAGTGAACTGTTCCCTCTTTGAACATCGCAGTCCTACCATAGAGCTCCACGCTCTCGTACTCATACACTGACACTGACGCAGCAGCGTAGAGGCTGAGCCCAGTCGGCTCCTGACTCCAGATTCTGGAGCTCACCATCACCACCAGTAAAATTACACTTCTCAACTCCACTTGTAAAACTGGTTTGAATGTTATTTTCAGTACGTTGAAGATTTAGTGTTATATATGAAATGACGTGCACTAAAATACGTGACAAACTGCCATCCACCTTACAGTCACAGTTACTGTTGTTATTGTACTGTGCAGCTCACATTTTAATGACATCTGTGCATGCGTGGCAGTTTAGGACCTCAATAGTGTTCACACTGGTGTTGGATACAGGTCACATACAAATGTGAATGTGAATTATCAACACAAAAAGATCAGATCTGATTATATAAAATTGGAATTGAGCATTAAAGCCTGTAATGTGAACCTAGCCTTCACATTAGATTTTTTGTTTGGAGAGGTGAAAACATAACCTCCTTGGTGAAAGTAAAAATTGCAGCAAAAGTAAACATCATTTAAGACTTTTTGAAGATCCTCTCAACCCGAGTTTGGCTGTTTGAATTTATTTTCATGTTATATTATATTGTTATATTCATTTTATATTTATTTTCATGTTATATTATTATATTTTCATGTTGTTATTTTCACGTTTATTATTATTAAAATGAAGAGCTTTTAATTGGCATGTGATTTGTTTGTGCAAATGAAAATATTTCTGTTTTAGGATAAATCATCAGTTTGGATCCATCAACCACCAGCATGTTTCTGCTGAACATCTGTGTGTGTGTCAGCCTCATGCTGTTTCTCCCTCTGAGCACTTATCAATCATGCTCAGTCGGCACAGAAAACCAGTGTAATGATGCAGAATTTGCTCCAGGTACCAACTTAGCAGGGGAAGGATTCGACATCACCAAGATGAAACGTAAAGGGGCCTACGTGATTGACATGAAACCATGGAAAAACAAGGATGGCACATGCATTCTTTGTACCAACCCCTACACAGAGGGCCAAATGCAGAAGATCCCCCTGTCTGTGGTGGACTGGAGACCAAATCAACTTTGCTCAATGAAAGTGTCCAGTCAACTCTACAAATCTAGTGAGTCTCTTGTCAGCTCCAGCAGCTCTTCAGTGGATAACAACTGGAAGCTCAATCTCGAATTTAAATTGGGAAAACTAAGCGGCAAGGTGATGCTTGCTGGTACTCATTCAAAACTGGCTGAATATTCCTTGGAGAAAACAAAGGATGACAAGTTCAATTTTGCAAGCCATAGCATGAAATGCGAGTACTACAGGTAAGATGATGGATACCCAAATGAAACTTTCATCTACATTCCCTACATAAATGCAATACAACATGTTTCATGTTACTCTCTCTTGTGTTTATTTCTTGTTTTTCATTGGAAACAGCTACCGAGTGTCCAGAAGTCCCATGTTGCACAGAGAATTCCAGGAAGCAGTGAACAAACTCCCTAAAACCTACAAACTAAAATATAAAAAACATTATTACAATCTGATTCATGACTTTGGCACCCATTACATCACCAAGGTGAACCAATAGATCAACGACATGATTGTAACAAGCAGCTGTACACCTTAGGTGTTAAAATAGCTTCCTCCGTGTTTCCAGGTGAAGCTGGGAGGAAGTGTTGCTTCTGTGACCAGCATCAGGGAATGCCAGCTCGGCCTGCAAGGCCTCAGTATGGAGGAGGTGAAGATGTGCCTGGAAATGGAGGCATCGGCCAGCATAGGTGATTATAGCTTAAGCGCTGAAGCAAAACATTGCAAGAAAGAGCTTGAGAAGCTAGAGATCAAGACCTCTTTCTCCAGCCTCTTCAATGACAGGTAAACATATTTTTCAAAGCATACTGTATCTGTCACTTGTTCTGCACACTTCCAATGAGTACACCTTCTAAATTATTAACACTATACTGCAAATTGTCTTGATAAATCAGAGTCCTAAAGTCACATTTTCTAAGAACAAGTGAAAAAACTGAATTGAAAAAATGTCAGTGCAGTGACATTATTTCAACTGGTTTCAAACACAAATCAACTTGGTTAAAGAACATTCTAGAGATGAATCTTTGAAAGAACAAGATAGATACTGCCCCAGAATTTAAAAAAATAAAATTAAATAAAAAATAAAAAATACAAATAAAAAAGAAAGTTAAAAAAAAGCTTGGTTTTGGAAACAGAGATAGGGAAACAAGTTCAAATAATCTTCTCAAACCAGCAAATTTGTAGCACGGCAGGTCTTTGTTGTACATAAAATTATGCAATAAGATGCAGATTTTTATTTATTTATTTATTTATTTTTGTACTATTTAGTTCAAACCAACTGTAATCAGTTGAATGTTAGAACTGAACTACATCATGTTTGAAATCTCCCTCCATATCCGTGATTTAATTTTTGTCCAAACAACTGGTTTAAAGGGGACAATTTGTTATTTTCCATCATTTTATGCTGTAATTTTGGTGGGAGTATGTGTTGAATATTGTCATCGGAGCAAGACATGCAACCAGTCAGACAAGCCCATAGGTCCTGCTCTACCCTGAAATCTTTGTTTCTGATTCGTCCTTTGCTGCCTAACACATTGATGTCAACATTTAATTTATCTGCCTACACTCCTGGTAAGACACACCCGCAAAGTACAAAGTTACTGAGCATCATCTGTGTTTCACTTCAATCTGTGGGTGTTGCTTGCTAAGGCCTGCCACAGCTGGCCAATCAAAATACATTGGGCTCGTTTGAGACTTAAAGAGACAGCACATAAAACAACCTGTTTTCACTCAATTTGAAGTGTGCTGCAGCAAGGGAGAATCTAAGGAATCGAGGTTTTATTACTCATTAAAGCATTGCAAACGTTTTAAAACAGCTGTCTAAAGAGAAATAGGAACATGAACATGGAAATCTATGTTTACTTTAGGACTTTCAAATTAATGGAAGGATTAACTCATTCACTTAAATTTATTTGACGGCTCTTGCTCAGTGGCTAGATACCCTAAATCATTCTGTCCCGTCTCTCCACTACAGGTTCACAGAAATAAAAGGGGGCCACACCACAGAGCCAGAGCTTCTCTTCTCAGCAGACAAAGACCCATCTGCCTACAAAACCTGGTTAAACAGTGTACCACAGAATCCGAATGTAGTCTCGTATTCTCTGAAATCCCTGCATGAGTTACTCCCTGTTGACGCCCCAGTCCGAAACCATCTGCGCGTAGCCATCAGCCATTACATCCTGGAGAGAGCACTGATAAAGAACTGCAGTCACATCTGTCAGTCTGGTATGCACAGCCACCATCGGGATCCCTGTATTTGCCAATGCCACGATGACCCTGCCGTCAATTCAGACTGCTGCCCAATCCGCAAGGGCATGGCACGGGTCATCCTTACCGTAATAGGAGGTAATAAACTGTGGGGTGACTATGTCACTCCCACAGATGGCTACGTGAAGGTTTTCTTCAATGATATGTTGATCAGGCGTTCTCATGTCATTCTCAACAACGACAACCCAACATGGAACATGGTTGTCAACTTGGGGGCCCAGGATTTGTCAGGAGTGAATAAACTGAAATTTGAGGTGTGGGATCAGGACTATACCTGGGATGATGACTTGCTGGGAACATGTGTGAAAATCCTGAACACTGTACTGAAAAGAGACGTCTGCTATTTCGATCATGGTGAGTTTTCCTACAAATGGGAGGCAAAGTGTGCTCCAAGTCTGACTGGAGAAGCATGTATGCAATATAAAGTTTCACCCATGACTCAAAATGTGAGGGAGAAGTATGCTTCTCGTCATTCACACCCAATTCCAAAGGCCACCCTGTCTTCAATGGGTGTTTTTGTAGACTAATCGAGAGAAAATAGATTCTATACTGCTGAGAATCAGAATGTGATAGGATGAAGATTTAATGTACCTTTTATTTTTTTTTAAAAATCACTCTTAATTTGAACAAACTTTATTAGCAGCTAAGATATAAAAAAAAAAACACATGCTTTATAGCAGTGTATTATTTTTCTTTCTTTTTGTCGTTTTGGCATTTTAATCTGATTATTGCCATCTACATTTAAGGCATAACTAGATAACATAGACTTAACATAAATTTCCAAAATAAAAACATTATACCTGACATGAATGTATTTAATGTGTCAATTTATTCCTTTGTGTGTGTGTGTGTGTGTGTGTGTGTGTGTGTGTGTGTGAGAGAGTGGTTTTTCTCTTGGGCAGTGTTGCCCCACGAGACAGGAAGTGGCAAAACTTCCTGTATACAGATGAGATTACTGATCATGCTGTTAAGAAGAACAATGTGTTCAGCTTTTGGAGTCAGAAGCTTTTATTAAGCATTATCAGACACAATTTATTGTCTCTTAACTGCAAATTAAACAAATTTAATATTTATTTTTCAACATAAAGACAATTCTTAGCATTGGCAGAATGAGACTGACAGGTGTTGGATCAGCACAATTACAATTTTCCAGTTACAAAGACAATGAGGTTAATAAACATTACACAAATGGAGTCAAAAACAAAACAAAAAGAAGCTTTGAAACACACATAACGGAGAGAGAAATCCACTTGATGAAGTCCAGGTCCTTTAAATTAGCCTGGTTATAGGACAGGGAAAGAAAGGGAAGAAGAATAAGAAAACTGAAAAAAAATGATGCGTTTGATAACTTGATGACAAATATGAGAGCTGTAGAACTTAATGGCAATGCAATTCCACAATACGCTACAAAAAAAGGTTAATTTTAACACTTTTTTGTGCTGTTCTCAGACTTATTTGCTGATATACATAATCTTATTTTTATTTAGGGGTCACACACACGAACTTCAAGGAAGTTTGTGTGCGTATATATATATATATATATAAAAAGGTAATGAAAGGGTCACCTAATGCTGCAACACAATTTTCATTAACACAAACCAGTATTCACTGTATTCAAGAACATGACTTTTGAGTCAATTCTCAAATTTATATAATTCACTTTGGAAATGACAGTAAACAAACACTTTTTCAATGAGAAATCATCAGCCAAAATATTAAGTTATATGGTCTGTAAATGATGTATTGAGGTCATAATCTTTCCTTGGTTCTCACCTTTGAGTCCATTTTGAAGGGCACTATTCGCTCCAGCGTATTTACCACCCTGCTCTCCTGTGAAAAGATCAAACCATGTCAACATTACAAATATGGTCAGGACTGTTGATTTTTATTAGAATATACATTCATTAAAAACTGCAGCTCCCTGAAGTCAGCTACATGTTTTGAGTGAATATCTATTATCATAATCCATAATGCTTGAATAATAATTACACTATAATTTAAAAAATATACATATTAATGCAAAAAATGCAAATATCATAAGGTTGATTTCAATCCTACCCTGCCCCCCCCCCCCCCCNCCCCCCCCCTTCTGAACTGATACAATTTGTATCATATTTGAAAGGAAAGGAGATAAAACAGTCTTTGAAAATAATTTTATAGCACAGCACAATATCTGCAGTTCATTACATGCAGTCATGGTAACATTAGGCAAGAAGACGTGACGAATCATCTAGCAGAAATAGCACAGTCAGGGGATATGACTCATGAAGGACTAAGTCTAGCTGTTTGTTGCTTACCATAGGCATCCTGCGATGTGGAGAGCTGTGCAGTATAACCTTAAAAAACAAGGCGATTTTAAACATTAAAACACAGCAGGACATTAATGTCATGTTTTAAATGAAATGTGATCAGACACAGTACGGAGTCTTGTGTGCAGTGTGCACAGATGCCAGCAAGTTGTTTATGTTTGCCTGCAATACAGCATGCAAATCACCTGTTTGCTGAGCTCCATATCCTGTTCCACCTGCTGAAACAAGACAAAACAAACATTGATAAACTCTGACAGACATTACTGACGAACTCACACAGAAACACAGCCACACTCCTGTTGTTTAAGAGAAATAGACAGGCCCAAAGAAACACGTTTACAAGAGAGCTGTTTCCACCACACAGCTTTTCACACATTTTTGTTGCAGACACTAATTCTCACCATATTTGTCAGTGGTTTTGGCACCTTCAGCAGTGAGACTGAGCTGCTGAGCATTGTAGGAGAGGCCACCATCACCTGAGAGAATGACAAAATTATGAAGTACTGTATATCTAAGTAAGTTTAAGTAGTTTTGATTATTTACTATTTTCCATTTCCATATCACTGATTTTAACCCAAATACTGATGTAAATGCACACGTGCATCGCTGACCTTCCAGTCCAGTAGGAATCACTGGAGCACCACCATAAGGAAGCTGAGCGGCTCNCGCTGACCTTCCAGTCCAGTAGGAATCACTGGAGCACCACCATAAGGAAGCTGAGCGGCTCCTCCAGCTGCAAGAGAAACATCAGGTGTTAACTGATGCATTTCTCCGCTCTACTAGTTCTGTGCTATCTGCTTCAGTCTGACTCATTCATGGAAAAACTACGTCAACAGAAGCCTGATGAACCATGTGACACATATCTTACCATATTTACCAGCAGTTGATTCCAGTCCTGTACCAAGTGCTCCTGAAAAAAGACATGGTACCACAGTTCAAGGAGAAATGCATTTATCCAGATCTTCACTTGATGAACTGGATGAAGCTGTTTTCAAAACCATCTTACCATATGCCCCCTGAGCCTGTCCAGTGTAGCCTCCTGCACCAAGGGCTGTAAAAATCAGATAAACATAAACCTGCAGGTCAGACTGTGTTCATCCATGAACCAAACCACAGAGTCTTTAAATGTAACACTGGGAAAAGAAGATGCAGGAAGATGAAACCGAAACCACCAGGTTAGATCAGATGGCTTCTGCAAATGAGGGACAGCTACACCCAGTGGATAAAGCACGACACTGGACATGTTTGACAGTGGAATGGATTNGAGGGACAGCTACACCCAGTGGATAAAGCACGACACTGGACATGTTTGACAGTGGAATGGATTTCACTCATGGCGTCTGTTTGCTCAGCTGTCAGATGTCACAGGTTAAGCATCTATGGGTTAGTGCCATCACCTGTTATGGGTTTTAGCAGGTTATACTGTAACTCCCCAAAATTGTTACCTTTACTCTTCCCTGCTTTGTTGACAGCACCATCAGCTAACTCTGCAGGGTAACCAAGCCCTGAAACATAATTCTAATTTAGCTTCAAAATTATGGGTGTGAGCTGGTGGCTCTTTAAGTACACTGAGCTCCCTTTGGATTTCTTTGAACATCACTCACCAGCTCCATAGCCATCGCTGTAACCATTCCCATAACCTGTGGAGAGGATGAGAATTTATGTGTTAAACTACCTAGCAGTAGAAGTTCAAGGCTACTGGACTTGCTGTTTGTTCACAAAGAGAATGTGCCACTTATCAAAGTGGCTTCTTAAGGCATAAGTCAGCGCATTTTTCCTCAGTCATTCACACCTTGGGTCACATGTCTAACATTCAACTCTTTGGGTGACATGCTAAGTGGCTCCTCCAGCCGCTTAGCAGGTTGCAGCCCATCGCCTCTGTGCAGTGACGATTTTTCCAGCTTGACATGGATGGTTTCCCTTCTCTTTCAAACAATCTGTCTTGAGTAGATAGGTGAAGAAGCAACTTGGGTGAGTTTTAAAGACTTAATAGTAAGTCCAGTTGCCTTGAGCTCCACTGCGTTAATATTTAGGCCAGGTCTAATCACTTATGTTGTACACCGGTATATGTAGATCACTTTAAGTGGCACCCTGGTAAATATACATGTCACTGAGTTACTGGGGGAATATTCCTTTTGCTTCGGCCCTAGCAAAAATATACAAATTAGTGTGTTGCTAAGTTATTAAGAGGATATTCTGCTTCAGACTGACTTGGTACAGCCCGAGTAAACATACATTTAAAAAAATGTCAGTGAGTTACTGGGAAGTTATACTGTTTTCCTAAATCCCTGAATTGCCATCAGACATCAATTTTGTGCCTGTGAGATTTCAGAACGGCCGCGAATCAATCTCTGTGCAACTGTAGATCTACGCCCTGTCTTTGAATGGGTAATTTAGTCTCGGTAGAAAGTAATCAATGCCAAATTATGATTATTTTCTGGAGTCACAACCTCTGAACCAGGTCAGGCAATCAGAACCAAATTTAGCCATTCAAACCATTGCTTATTCATTGAGTCAGATGATTAGAGTCAAATTTAACTACATTAAAAATTCCTATAAAAACTATTTTAATGATTATTATAATATTATAATAATCATTATAATATTAAAATAAATGCACGCAGTGAAAGCCTTCAGTCATGGCACTGATTTCAGTCATTGGCCCAGGGTGGGTTTTTTTTTCCACATCTTACAGATTAATGGGCAGTATACCTGCAGCCAGCGCTTTTGCAGCAGCAGCAGCAGCGACAGCAGCAGCAGCATCTCCACCTATAGCGAGAACAGGGCAAAGCACCGGCCTGTCACAACTGAATATCATTACTCCTGTCACTGATGGCTTTGCCCTCTGACACCAAACAGAATGAAATGTTTGGTTTCATTCATACTGGTCCTGCTCTTCATCAACTGTCTTGGTTCTGTTTAAATGGTCTTTTACAATCATGGCTTCAATTACTTGTAGTGTACGCAGGTTGAATCACTGAGTGTATGAATGTCCATGAACTTACCAAATCCATTGCCTGCCACAGCACCAAGGTATCCTGTTAATCCATCACCATAGCCTGTGATTCAACATATGGGACACAGAATTTTGCATTTGTTAACAAAGAGACAGAGTCATGGACAGATATGAAACGTGACTGATAAACTGCAAACAGGATTTGATTTTCATGCAGAGTAAAGGGAGAGAAAGACAGTCACTGGAACAAAGAGGAAGGAAGTGATGACTGAAATGTGTGTAGCTGTAAATCTTTATTGTTGTTTACCATGTCTAAAAGTACCTCCCCCTTGACCTTGAAAGAAATGAGAAGGTGAACTCAAATACAATCTGATTTTTTTTTTTTTCAGTATCACTCACGAGCAAATTCATTGGTTTACAAGGCTAAGTAGCAGTAACAACTGAAACCAGATCAGCTTTGATTCCATGCCCTAAGTCTCTTTTTACGCCTGTGTTTTGAAATAGGCTTACTTATTTGCAGGGGTCATTGCAGGAAGCCTTTAAGAAGCAAAAGTAGAATCAGATAGGAAGTGAGGAAAAGGTCAAATAAAGGCCAAGGGACTGAGGACAAAATTACTTCAGAGGCTCTTCAGCTGATTTTCCTACAACACCTTGAGGCTACTCACCCTGTCCAAGAGCAGCAGCAGCTGTGATTTATTTAAAGAGAGAGAGAGAGAGAGAGAGAGAGAGAGAGAGAGAGAGAGAGAGAGAGCGAGTTAGGACACTGTTCAAAAGGAAAAGTGAGAGTATAAAACCTCAATTAAACAAAGAAAGAAAAATGGGAGGAAAATGTGCAAGCTTACCTGCAAGTTTGCCAGCTACACCACCCAGATATGCTCCATGTCCCAAAGCTGTGGGCAGTGAAGTGAAAAACCATACCACAGGTTTGTTAAATCTACATGAACATCTCCATCTGCTAAGACAGACTGTTTCTCTTTGCTGTCTGTCAGTGTCCAGGTTTACCTGCTCCATAGCCTCCAGTGCCCAGCTGTGCTCCTAGATAGTTTCCTGCTCCACCAATGTAGCCTGTGGAGGAAAAAAATCAGCTGCGATTGGCTGTGGGTCAAAGGAACATAACACCTGAACTTATCACATTATGCTAGTGCTGACTTTTACAGAGAAAAGTATCCTTTATCCAATACTGGTTTTGTCTCAGACTCCATCAGATAAAACAGAAACAAATTCAGATTTAGTAGGGCATCAAATGTCACAATCAGGTTTCAATAAAATTGACTTACTATGCATGATTCCACTGGAGCTTAATTTTCTTTCTATTTCATTAGTTTCCAGATACATATGTGGAGCTTGGCATCAAAAATGATATGTTTGGTACCAACAAAAGGTTTGATTACTACCATGTAATGGCAGTAATTAAGCATTGAGTCCATGGCGATGCAATACCTAGTTTTGATAATTAATAATCTTTCATCAAGTAAAGACTTGTACCAAGTTTAGATTTCTCATGAAATTATATTTTTGTTAAAATTGGATTACAAAAAAAAGCTTAAGTGTATGTTTTTCATTGTAAAGTTGCATAAAACTTTTCATTCAACACGTTTTGTACATAAAAAAACACCAAAGTGCTACAGCATCAGGATCACTTTCATGAAAACACAAAACTGCTTGATGAATACAAGGAACTCCACCATTTTACATGGTTAAAACAGAACCCCAGTGTATGGTGCAACATCAGCCATCTCAAACCAGATCTTAAAATATTAAGACAGGAGAGGTACAGACAGATCCTGGCAGAAATTTAAGTTTAACTCTAATAATATAATAGAACAGTTGTAGATGTGATTGCATTTGACTACCTTGATTCATTTGGTTTGAACTCATAAAGGGAAATCCAAGCAAAAACACCTATTGTGGTTAGCCAGCCAACATGCAGGTCTATTCAGGTAAAGGCATGTATTTTCCAAACAGGTTATCAGCTCCCTCTGATCAAGACCTGTCATGTCACCAAACAGCTTACAGTTTTTACAGTGACAATGAAATAGAAAAGACTGCACTGTGCCCAACAGCCTCTTTGTGCCAGATGTCTTCAGTTGGGTGTGTTTAACAAAACCAGCTGTCACAAGGGTAGAACAACTGGCCCACACTCCAAAAGTTGGAACTAAAACAACAACTGTTTTAGTATCCATTTGCAGATTAAGAAGGTATCAAAAACATTTGAAGTCATTAGGCATTTTATTCTACTTTGGTGGAGATAAGAGAGAGGAAAAAATGCTTCAAGAAATAGATCAGCAAAAATAGTCTTGCCAAATTTGAGGGTCATCCAGTATCTGGATTACAGCCTGGTAGCCAACAGGTCAAGAAATTAAATAACTACTTGAATTCTTGATGACACCAAAGTTTTCGGGTGCAATGCAAGCCTAGAAAACTTGGTATAATTGATTCTACCAAAAGGAGCAGCATGATTATATTGCCTGCAAAGTAAAACAAGGGTAATTTGAAACAAACTAGAGGCCAAGGACAAGACCACATCCTAAAGACAAGACACTATCATAAGAAACTGACCAACCAGCACAGTACTAGTCTTTCACTGGTCCATGCATGCAGAGTAAAGTACAGTTTTACTCTTTTAGAACCAGGTCCATGTGATGGACAACCACACAGCAAATGCAACTTGTGTAACTGGCTTATTAGGATAGAGTAATATTGATTTACCACGAATTCTAGGAGCCGAGTACCCTGCTGCACCTGGACAATTGCATAGGAAGATAGAAACAAATACTTCAGAGGGGTGTTGTGCAAACAGAATTGTATGTACAAATGAAGAATGATCTGAATCTCAGTCCTAAATAAACAACTGGATAACTCATGAAAAGGGAAACTAATACGACAAAACATATAGTAGGTCTCCAAGATGAGACACTATGTATGTCCACAGAAAAACATTCAGATGGTGAAAAAGAAAGATTTACCCATGTTTGCTCCCTGGGTATTCCTCCCAGTCTGAATTGGGACACGGGGAGCTTTTGGCCCTTTGACATCATGATTAAAATGGGAAAGCTGTTTTGCTTCCTGGCCATGAGCAATATAATGCTGATCTTCCTGTCCTAGAGCTGAAACAGAGTCTGTATCTGGGTTCATTGGTGCATAGCTCTCAACTCCCTGTAGTTGAAGAGTTGGGGAACCATAACTCTGGATTTCTTTACCAACAGCTGCAGGAGTCCCATGGTTTCTAAGTCCATCGCTGTCTTCAGCCACAAGCTGTCGGACACCTTGCCTATTTTTCAAATAGATTTTGGTGCCTTGTCCTTGTGGAAGATAGAATCTATAGCTTCTGGCACCTTGACTTTGTGAAATAGGGAGTTGATAAGCATTCTGTCTCACAGGTCCAAGATGTATGTCTTCATTACCAACATGCAGCTGAGGCCCTAAATTTTGAGCCCTATGTGCTCGAGAAGCTAGCACCTTATGATACCCAACTTCCAATCCATCTGTCACGTTGCTGACATGTCCGTAGATCTGGGCTTGCTGTCTTGGCTGAACAGATGATTCAGAAGTTTGGACACCCTGTATTTGAGCAGAGTCAGAACTCAGGTTTTTGCTCTTGTCTTTCTCAACAGGCTCTTGGTTTCTTAGACCTTCAGTTTCCAGTGCTGCTTCATAGGTGCTTTGATGGACTGCGGACCCAAAGCTCTCTCCTCCCTGTTCTTGTGAAAGAACCAGACCATGAACCTTGCTCTGTTTATCAACAGGTACAGTAGATCCAAGACTTGTTGCTCCTTGTGAAGACATAAGTACTGGGTCAATGCCTTTGAGCTCTCCTCCAGGTGAAGTTTCAGCAGGTCTAAAACTTGTTTCTGCCTGTCCTTGGGGAAGATTGGGTCCAAGAATTCTGTTTGGCATTGCAGATCCAAGAGTTTGGATTCCATTTCCAACTGAGGGACCAAGCGCTCTGGTTTTTGGTCCTTGTATATCTTGAATAGCTTGACTGAGACTGGCCCTTACTGCTGTAGACACACCTGAATATCACCGTGCATTTATGACTTCTAGATGGCACCGAGACACAACTGCTTAATGGTAAGGGCAGTGGAAGAACTTTCTATTGTTCTATATCAATACTACTGTCTAATCTATATCAGTCAATGCAATATAATGCACTAATAGTAAAGAGTACTTCAAGGCAAGTAATTTAAGACACAACAATGACAAGACAAATTCCATTATGGCCTGAACCTATCTCTGGTTCAAAGGACAGAATCATCACCATAATTAGGGACGAAGACAACAAAGAGATGCCAGACAAAGCCAATACAGCAAGAAGAGACACACTGGCAGGGCACACACGTACTTCTCATTGCGTAAGAACACTGAAAAACTCCACCACAACAAATAATGCCATCACAAATTGTTGAATGGCATTGATAAAGCATAAAATATCAAAGCACTGGACAAAGATGCCACCTGATAGCATAAGTGTGCGACAAAGTCAAGTGTAGTTCACATGTTCACAAACATGTAAACAGGAGACCTTCAGTGAAACAATGATGACGCTGTATGTGCTGTAGGTACTGTAGTTAAAGGACCATACTGGCCATTTTGCATGTTTGAGCCTTAATATATTCGATTTTCATACACATAACATTACTGACAGTCATTTCCCAAAGCATACTACTGGAACAGTGATTTAAAAATGTTTTTCCTACCTTCCAGACCTCCATTGGTTTCAGTTCATTCTGGTACACTATTAAAATCAACTTGTTGATACTTGAAATGTTCTTGGGATAGGTAATCCATCATTACGAACAAGACGTATATTCAGGTTTTTTTTTCATAATTTACATAATTTTAGCATTTAAGTGCAATAGTCCCAAAAGAAGGTCTGTGTTTATGGAAAAATTTTAATGACTGTGACTTCATAAAGTTGCGTAGCTATTAGCAGGTGAAACATGGATTTTTAAGGTGGGTGTATCGCTTGAATATTTGATTTTGAAAGATTAAGAGATTTGCAAAATATCAGGAAAGCTGAAATACAATTTTATCCTTTGGGAAATGATTGTCAGCAGCGTAACATGTATGAAAATTGAAGGCTCAAACATGCAAAATGGATGGTATGGTCCTTTAATCTCAAATGTAGTGGTCAAAGCTTATACATGAAATTAACCATCAAAGAGATCAATTCAATCAAATACTGCAGAGGAATCTACACAAGACATACACTGAAGACTACAGTGGCTGCAATAGTAGGTCCTGGAATCTATCTTAACTGATAGATAACTGCAAATAACACATCTCCTAGTTGCCTTAAACAACTACAATGGTTGTTTGGCCCAGTTACTCATCTGCATGTCTACATATTAAGCCCATTTTGCTCACGGCTCTAGAAAGTCTCATGTAAGTTTAACAATGTCTGGTTTCACATCGTGTAATTTGTGAATTCAATGGGTATTTGATATGATGCATGCTTTGGGAGCTGATTCACGGAAGAAGACAGACATCACAGACAGGGATGCAGAAACCTACAATTCAAAAAATACCCATCTGAACAAGAAATTCAGCTGTGCATTGTTTAGTATTAAAAGTGAATCAAATTATCAAATAAAGCCTGATTTCTTGTTAAACTTCTTACAGTAAATTGGCATGCACACTAAAACATGATAATGATGAATAGGCAGATTAAACTAATAGTTATATTAATTGCACAGTAACCTGAGTTTACTTGCACCTCACACTTTGTGACATTTTCACCACTGTGCACAATTAAAATCATCTACTGCTCAGATATAGATCTCTTTTTTTCTAAAAGAAGCAGAAAAATCAATTGAAATCAGAATTTGCATTTACATGCTCAAATAAATTGAATATGTTAGCAAATTCTAGGTATCCAGATTATGCAAAAAAGCATATCTTAAAGCAGCAAACTGTGCCATTAACATTACAGTGCCAAGCTATTGTCATAAAGTGACTATATAAAGTTATCTGTGTGCTGTAAATAAACATAGTTCACTTGTGAAATTTGGAAACTTGTCAAATTAACTCCCTTTATTAGGGATTTCATTTCATTTTCCAGCTCATTACTGTTCAACACATGTTCAGAAGGGTATTTTTTTGCACCCCTTATCTCTCAGTAGACCCATCAGCTGGGGCACAACCGATTACCCAACAGACATTAAAACACTGATTAACTCAGACACCATGGTAATAAGGGCTGAGGTAATCATGCCACATGCAACACAGATGAAACACAGACACACAGACACATGAACGTGTGCACGTGGATCCCTCCTGTGCACGCAACAACACAGACACAAACACAAAATATTAGCATGATGCGAATTCATGCATGAACTCGACATGAGCGTGTCATGACAAAACACAGAGTGTGGACGAAGATGCACAAACACGAACACTACAGGATGCTGAGGTGGTTTTACCAGGTTTTGGTCCCTTCCCAGTATGATAGCGAGGTCCAACTCCTAATGATGGCAGATAAGGGGACTGTCAGCAATATCATTCACATTCTAACTGAGAAAGAGAGAGGGAGAGAGAGAGAGAGAGAGAGAGAGAGAGAGAGAGAGAGAGAGACCCAGGACATGGCCATGTGCCCTAGAGGCAGAAGACTGGCATCACTGCGACCTTGAGGAGCTGGAACTGCACAAATGTTACATCAGATAAAGAATCCAGATTGGAAGAAGTTGAAAAGATTTTGCAAGTCTACCCAGCTTCATTGTGGGTTCAACTGTCATTTTCACATTCTATTTTGTGGAAACCTAGAGAGATGAGTTTGTGGCAAGAGCTACTGGACATAAAGGAATTACGCTCCAGCATGTAAGATGAATTGAAGAAGAAATGGGTCCTGAGATAAGACTTGCTTGCTGGCTTACCTGGTCGGGCGCCAGTATAGCCAATTCCAGCTAAAGCTCCATATCCTGTCAAGAAAACATGCAGGCAGGTTCAGAGGACCTCAAATAAGTCTTCAAATCAGACCAGACTAAGATTACATCACAGTCCTTGGTTATCTTCTCTGATACTTGGCCACATAATTTATTTGTTGAGAAGCAATCCGTCCCATATATCACACTCATACGCATTGTGTCATTGTGACACAATGCAGCATAGCTAAGATTTATTAAACAAATAAGCAGAGGCTTCCAGAGGAGAGTAAATCATTGTGGTAACAAAATGTGTAACAAAATATAAAATGTAACAAAATGTAACAAAATGTGTAACAAAAAGTGTAACAAAATACAACAAATGAGACAATCACTCACCTGGCAGAGTCCCAAGGCTGCCTCCATACACTGCAACATAAAAAACACAGTCAATTTCTGTTTAGACTATCTATCTATCTATCTATCTATCTAGAACTCCCACAGCAATCAAATTTGGTGGACACCGACCATCCAGATGGTGCCTCTATAACAATCAACTTGAGTATTTTGTCATTCACAACTTAAATTTCATAGCAATATGCTTATTAGATTATGATAAAATTGCTAAATAGAATTTTTTTGCCTTACAAGAGGAAAGATCAGGGTCACAAAAACAGGACAATTAATCAAATATCACAGCCTGAACCAAAGTGCTGGATAGATGTACTGAACACTCGATGGACAAACTGACCAATATCGTTCTCCAGTGTCAAAATATATCTCTTAATTGGTGACTACACTAATGGATGCCTTTGATTATGTTTTTAACAAGTAACAGTAACGCCTGTCTTACCACGCTTCCCTCCCTGACTCAAGCCCAGTCCCAGTCCATTTGCAAGTCCAGCTCCCAGTGTTATTCCTGTGCCGAGGCCAGCACCTGTAATCACAATAAAGAAAATTTAAAAAAATATATTTTATAACCTTTAATTAATTTTCTCATCCACGTGGTACCAACAAAGAGGTATGGGAAGGAAATAACTGGGAGTTTGATACCATATGTTGCTCAGGTTCCATATACACTTTGCTTCAAGCCTGCTTTACCTCCAAGTCCCAGAGTTCTGTAACCACCTGTGAAAACAATTCATATTGTTATTGCAAGAGACCCCCTTCACAACCTTCATACGTTCATTCTTGTGGCATTAGTGACATTACTGGGTATCAGTACGAAAATGCAAAGAGCTGAACTTTCTAGTTTTTATTTGTACTTTGGCCAATAGTCCTTTGCCTTTTAGGTTAGCCAGCAAGCTAACCTGTACTGGCTCTGACCACATGGGTGTAACTTGAGCTCTGTTCATGTTGTACAGGTTAAATAAAGCTCCAACCTAGTTTATATAAAGATTTGTCCTTAGGCCAACTTACCGATGCCAAGCTGAGCCCCTGGATAACGTCCAACTGACATAAAAAGGAAAAGAAAATACAACCATGATTCATCGAAACTGCAGCTAATATTCATTCTGCTCATAGAGTAAAAACATACTTCCAGTCTTCATGGCCTTGCCATATCGGCTCCCCAGTGCTCCAAGAGCTCCTACACCTGCCAAAAAAACAAACAAACAAAAAAGTATAATTACACAAACAGTACAGGAGGTATCTTTTGACATTGGGTTTAATAGTTAATACATGTTAATTATTTCACTGACCCACAGGCTTTATTCCTCCAATTCCAACACCTGAGGAAAAACAGGTGTATGAACTCAGATGTAAAAAGAAGGGTCATACAGACATCCACACACACACACATGTGCATGCATGCATGGACATGTAAGGTAATTTCAAATTTCAGGAAATTTTTTGTCATTTTATTTTACCAGTACATAACAATATCACAAAACCTTGGTTGAGATTGTGAAACTGATAAAATGCAGACAAGATAGCCAGCTATCTAACTGCTTCTGGTAGAAAGAAGAAAAATCTGGTGTTCTTTGCCGTGAAGTTTTGTACGTTAGTTGGTTCGTACCTCTGGCCGGCAGCACTCTCCCCCAGGATACACTCTGAGGTCTGACCCCTGGAAATTTAGAAAGGATCATTAAAATCATTCTTGAATTTATGGTAACTGGTTCTTTTTAGAGTTCAATGATAACTGAATAAAGTCTCTTAAGACCTTTTCAGACTGGGAAGGAAGTTGCCTCTTCTATTCTTTTCAACGAGAGGCTGACCGTACTTGGCTGTACTGTACTGCTGACCTGGTGACAGCCACACTGGCACAGAAGAGGGGCTGCGGTTGCTGTCCACATGAAAGTAAACTAAAACTGACCATGTCAAACTTTTGCCACTTGCTGCTAGTTACAGAGCAAACCACTGTGTTTGCCACTGTGGGATTCTGCTGAGACTTTTGCAGGATCAGTGGCAGCAACTGCGGTTGTCACTTCTCAGTCTGAAAAGCCCCTTATAGACTCTGAAAGGTTGATACTGAATTAAAACTGGTTGTTGGTAATGGTGAGGGGGTGCTAGATCCCCATTAATTCTGCTTCAGGGTCCCATAAGAACAGGGGCAGCCCTGCAACCACTACATGGCTGTGGTTTAACAATAATACACATGATGATGCACTCACTTGAAACACAGTATGAACATGTGAAGTGTGGTTACAGACAAGGCTGAATCCTTTTGGAAAACAGTTTTACTGTCAACTCTTGGTAAATTCTGGTGAAAGCTGCTTGTTTAGGATCATAGTGAAATGATTTGGCTTTAGAGCACACTGATTAAAGATGTTTTACAGTGATTTGAGTGAAGAATCAGTTGCCTTAAATTGTTTTCTATATATGGAGCATTTAAATTTGGAGGTAAACTTTGCTTTCAGGCCTTTACCAATTATTCATTATGGCAATCCTACCAAAGTAAATCCTGTGAGAAACTGACAAGTGATGCTTTGAAATGACTTAGTGCAAATGTGACAATATTGTTTGATGTGTACTAAACCCTGAGTGGGCAGTGGGAAGAGACACAAACAGGTATTCATTGATGGAAATAGAGAATGAGACAAAGTGGAGCGACTGTGGCGTCTGTTAGTTCTTCTCACGATACCTCGTCAAATTTGGACTCTATCCGCCACCTTTTCATCCCAAACTTTGAATCTAAGACATTAGATAATATCAGCATCAGACACTTGGCAGGATCACTGATGCTGGAGCAAACGGCCCACACAGTCCTCTCCCTAAATCTCACAGACATGAAATTTAACAAGTAGCTGAGAGTGAGTCACTGAAGCTTATCCATCATGACGCTGACACTGAAATCATAGTGCTTTTGTCATGTGAGCTCTTTGATCAGCTGAAGGTGTCCAAAATGACCTACAACATGAAATGATGAGCTACACCTATGTGATAACTAATATAATAATAAAGCGACATTACTTTGCAGAATTACCAGGACTGCACGTTACATTTGCATAAAATCTCAAAGACGTTGTGTCAGTTTTGTTTGTTTTATATAAATTCCCACTTTTGTAGCAATATTAGCAATTTCAACTTCATGGCTAGTTTTTTTAACCACCAAATGAAAAAATAATGCACATATCCCTATATATAAATATATATTGTATTAAATATTAATAAAGAAATCAGTCAAGGAACCAGCCAGGCATTTCTGCGATATAAATACATAGCCTCTATTTGTGATGCTGAAAGACAAGTTGAATAATAACCAAAATTGATGTAATAAGTGTAAAATATTACAAAATTGCAACCTCAACAAGAAAGGAGAATCTATTTCAATAAGGTTTCTGTGCTTTATCTTCATTCCTCTCATCCTTTTTCTCTTTTTTCATTAATCACAAACTTTGTGTCAAACATATAACCTTGTATTTCTCTTACCGCCTTGCAGAGTTTGCTCTGCCAACCACAGGACCAGCGAGGTCTGGAGTAGAACTCGAACCAGCATGTTGGAGGAGACTGGATTCAAAAAGCAGAGGACTGACAGGCAGCAAGGAGACTAGATAGACGGATGGATGGACAGATGGATGGATGGATAAAACTGACAAGTTGGTTATCCCTGTTGTGTAAAGATGTCTTATATATGATTTTCTCTCTGATTCACTCCCACTAGACAGACAGTCCTGCCCTCTACAAGGCAACACATACACACACACACACACACTTATTCAAACACACACACTAATGCAAATCCATACTCCCCACTCAGTGTTAAACTAGTTTAAAATGAAGTGATGATGGAAAAAATAATATTATTTCATTTTTTCCCCCAGAAAGTTATATTTTTACAGGTAGGCTAAACTTCAAATAAACCCACCTGTGTCAGTGACTCTTAATAAGAGACGTGTTTTTCCCTACACAGGTCAAACATTACACTTCCTGAATAAAAAATGGAAGAGGAAAAGAATGAGATGAAGCAAACAAAATTTGTTAAAGTTGCAAAAACATCCCCAGAGAGTGCAGAGTAAATATTACATAATTTTATGCTATATTTGTACAGCATTTATCCATGTAAATACTGCACAAATCTATAAAAAGATTCTTTAAAATATATTTAATGTGGAAATGTGGAGTGCATGAATGTCCTGCTCAGTTAAAATATAATTTATGAGGAGTTTCCATGATTTTCTACAGAAGAGCATTGTAATCATACTTAAAACAGGCTGTTTGTCATGGCTTCTCACAGTGTTGAGATTATGAACAAGAAGCAGAGGCACAAGCGGCCCAAGCTCCAGAGTCTTCTTCACATTCTATAGTGTGGGAGGTCCACACAGGCCTGGACAACAGACATTTTAACATATTGTTTAAGCTTACCGCTCAATGCAACGTCTGACTAGACAACCACCTATGATGATCTTGTTTTAAAAGATTCTAGTTGGTTTTTGCCGCTTTAGGAAAACTCAAGTCACACGTACGGACCACCACATCGCCTTCCACGGTGGTACCGAGCAGAAGACAATAACATAACCCACGTCTGACTCATGAACGTTAAAGTCCACTCCATCGCCCATGACTCATCTGTAAACATTTATCTTTATGCATGTTTTAGAAATCTCTTGTAAAAAAAAAAAAAAAAATCTAACCTACACAGAGTTTGTCAGTCTGTCAGTCTGGGTGAGCTGAAGGTTGTGAGAGGTAAAGAAAGAAGACGGAGGAGGTACAGGAAGCATCGGCTGATTTACTCAGAGAACAGGAGCTGCAATGTGAGTGGAGACACATCTGGACAGCTGTTTCAGTGTGGTCTGCTGTATTAGAAACACTGCGTGCCTCAAGGTATGCATACAAATTGGATTCTGTGTTCATTCATGTGCCATCTTTATGAAGACCAAATGTCCTCACATAGAAGAAAGAGAAAATTGGTAAGTCACTCTTTAGGACGAAGGTCACACTCGCTGCTCCCAACTTGGCAACTTTGTCACTTGATACTGTAACTTTTCTAACCCTCTGGTGTATTTCTGAAAAAACTAACTAATGACTCATTTTGTCAGTTTCAGACTCCTGCACAATTCTACAAACATTGTAATGTTAATCCCAATGTAGCATTAGAGCTCTCACAATTTCTCATTAACTCAGTTTTGAAAATTGGCCGGTGCAGACATAATATTTGTATTTTTAAAAATTATTGGAGCCAACAACCTGATGATTAGTGGCTCACTCTCCCAAATACTAGATGAAATTCTGATGAAATCTGTGATCTAAGTTAAAAACAGAGTGCGGATCACCACTAAAATTCAATGTACAACAATGAAACATGCTAATAACACCTTCAAACTGATTGACAAACACTTCAAAATATTAGATATTTTTTATAATGAATCTTTAAAAACCATCCTAATGAGCATCTTAATGACTGATGTCCTCACGACATTAAAAAAAAACCTCAGTCTTGATTTTTCTACTTAACTCTACTTAATTTCTACTTAACCAGCCACCGGCTTGGGAATGATCTTGTGGTGTTTATAAATGGTTTCATGCTTTTCAACATTCCACTGTCTCCAGCTTGTAAAGTATCGTGGGCCACCTCTGGGGNAAATTAGGGGGGGAGGGGAGGAGCACAAAGAACTACAGAAAGAATATACTGGAACACATCTGCATGCAGGTGTTTCAGTCTGAACCTGCATCTGGCTGAGCAGGTTAGGACATACACAATGTCAGGTCTGATGTGAAATCTGCTTCCAATAAATCATCCTCCCAGTCAGCAGTGTACATACTGTTTTCAACGACACTTCAGATGCCAAATAACTCAAACCTTAGCTGCAATCAGGCAGCCAAAAATGAGGTAGGACTTCACCAATACTCAACTTAACCTTTTTGCCAGAAGTAGAGAGTTGTTTCATGTCAGTGGGAGCACTGAAGCTGAAGAACTCTTTAGTTCTCACAAATGAAGACAAGTCCACATCCATTCAAATCATTTGGGACAGGGGCATCTCGTCATTCGCCATCACATTCATACCTACAGACAAATTAGAGTTTCCATTTCAGCTAACCTGATATCTTTGGGTTGTGGTAGGAAGCCAGTCATAAACATAAGAAGAACTTGAAAACTCCATACAAAAAGGCTCCAGCTGAATTCAAACCCAGAACCTTTATGCAACAGTTCTTATCACTGAGCTACTGTGCTGCTCTCGGTCAATGATACATTTCCACTTGAGTGTTGAAATGAAAATAACCTCAACTCCTCATGTAAACTCATCAGCAGTACTGAAACGGGCTGCTTCTATGCATCGCGCCACCAAATCCCCCGCTGTTCCCCAAATCCCCCTCAATAGAGGGGGATTTGGGGAACAGCTCAATATTGTTCCTGTCTGTCCTGGCCAGACAGGGACAATATTGAGGATGGAGTCTGACTCCTTAAGGTTTGTCTACAAATGTCTACAGCTGCAGCTACACCCCAAAAGTACACATGCAGGGTCCCTGTTTAGTTCATTTACAATAATTCTTCTGCTAAAGCCAGTTTAAATATTAAAAAAGGGTAACTGTGATCCTGAGAGTAAAATTCAATAATTCTCAGGTTATGGAGGCTGGAGCATCTCAGGCCTGCCATCATTGTACATATTTTCAATGGTTAAACTTATTCATTATATTTGATTATTTAACTCACACATTCAAGGAACTCCTTGCACTGATTAACTGCATTTGCAGTTCAATGGTGCAACTAAACCAACTATCATTTAAATGATAAATGATTCATAATGTGCCCATCAAGAATTCTATTTCATGTTTCTTTATTTAATTGAATGCTTTGTAATGGATGTATAAAATGATTTGTAGAATTTAAAATTGCACTCCTGTGTCACCATCTCCTGTTTTTAAGGTTTATGAGAGTACACATTACAATTACCTCAAGGGTGGGCTTGGTGGTTTGGGGGTCCTAAGTACATACAAGCACGGGGGCCTTTGCTGACATTTTTTCCTAACTGTTGGAAAAGTGGCCACAAACTTTATAAAATTTTAAATGAAGAGAACCAGACAGATTTACAACTAAAAGAAAGGCTGGTCTGTTACAACTGGCACAGGCTCTTTCACCTCTGTCCAGCATAACACACACTTACTGCAACTGCCACACAATTCACAGTTGTCTTTTTCTTGGCATTTGAAGTATAAACTGGTGAGTGTGTGTGTGGATCGCAGAGGGAAAACTCATCTGAACCCAGTTTACATAATATTTTATTTGCAAAAAAGAGTTTAAGCTGACATTCACCTCTCTAATTTATGCAAATTCATAGTTTGGATCATGTTTAGTGGCATCACACTCATACAATAAGGTCATTTAAGGTAAGAAATATGAAACAGTATCAGCAGCTGTTTGCCTATAATGATGATGGAGGTTATAGTTTACCCACTTTTTTATTTACCTCATCACTTAGAGTCTGGATCTTTCCTCAAAATGCTGTATGTGTACAACCCTGTGTAATTATTTTATAACTACAGTGCATTTATAAAACAATTATGACATGCCAAATCAAGAAATATAAATTTAGCATTAATGAGGGACTCATAAATTATGGCTATGGTAAATTATGGTGGTGCTACTTTATAATTAAAGGATATTTGCAGACAAATGAAGTCTTCAAACAAAAAGGGGCTTAACAGGTGGGCTGAGGGGGTTTAACAGTTTTACAGTATATTGTGGTAAATAAATTACATTTTGGGTGCAATAACATAAATGCAGTGAGAAAAATCTAAATCATATGGGAAAACACAGAGAATTGTCACCCATTTATTTATATCATGTCTTTGTTCTCTAATAAATATATTTTTATTGTTACAAATTATAAAATACTGTTAATACTGGGCTGTGATCTGAAATGTTGCCCTCTAGACTAGATTATGTTTTATTTAAAATACTGCAGGAACATGCAGGACTGCATATCTGAAAATCTCTTCACCATTTTGTTTATTCTTGTATTTTAAAACGAACTTAAATATTACGTGGTCCTCAATACATTTCCTATATTTCTGTTGTCATTTCCATTTAAATATTTAAAATAACTACATATTATCAGGATTTGAAGACTCTCTTTTGCTCATTAATTTGCATTGCAGACATGACCCGAACAACATGAGACTGGAGTTATTGCATTACATGCACATGCATTACTTCTGCAGTGTCGACCTGCTTCTACATGTCCATGAGTATTCAAAGGGATGGTGTATAAGCTCACAATAACAAAAGTTCTAGACGTTCAGACAGGCTGCTTGAATGGCTAACACCAACCCTGACTGACATCATTCCCGGCTCTGGCTGCTGTTTGCGTTTGCAGCCTGAAGCCACCCAGACACACACAAAACCTAACAGTGTGAAAATCAAAACTTAGTGTTCAAGAGTTCAGACTGTTAATGTTACTTAAAGTGTAACTTAAAACATGAGAAAATGCATTGTTCAGAAAATTGATTTTTCTCACATTTCGACTTGTCATAACAGGTAAAAACTCAGGTGTAACTATGAATCAACAGTAAGCCATACCAGTGAGCCAGCACGCATAATTCCAGGGCTCTGGCACTGACACACATAAATGGAATGCAGCCAATATTCATGTTATTGTCAGATACACCTGTGTTTAACAAAAATGGAAGGTCTATTAAATATTTCCTCAAATGTGATGCATTTTATAACACGATTTGTTGTTACAGGTAGCCCTATTGAGTACATTCATAAATAAAACAGTAAGCAAGATATTTAAATTGTAATATTTATAACTTATTTTGAATGCTGCACGTGAAAAAGGCGCGTCAGTTGGTCGCCATGGCAACGCCAGGCCCGACTGCGGAGATTTGGCAATAACATCTTTCCAGATCATATAAAAAACACTGTACGAACTTTATCAGTTTAGACCTGTCCGTTAGACGATTACAAGTAAGTTGATTGCTATGTAAATGTTATTTAAACGGTTAGTGATAAGTTAATGTTAATTTTCATTGTTGAATGAAAACTTTGGTTATTATTAGTTGCTGTTGCTGCATTTTGTCTCACTCCATCATAATCTAACTGTAAATGAGAAGTTGGACTGTATTCTGTGGATATATTGCAGATTTGATGATCATACACTGCTTGAAGTGAGCCGGTACCGGTACGCAGTACCGGGACCTTTTTATTTCAGAGTACCGGGACATTTTCGGGAGTATCGGAACCTTTCATATAGGAAATCTTCCGTACTCTACTGCAGAACAGCGCACAGGAAAACAACAGCAAAGGTTACAGCCGGATGAATTAAATCGGGGGACCGCATGTTTATATACAGGATGGGCAACTTTGATGAGGACGGGGGCCAATAAAATTCCATTGTCACGGTCAAAGGGCTACACGTTAAATAGAACAAAAATCACTGTGAACTCAGTACATACCTGTCAACATTGAGCTTTGAAAATAAGGGAGATTTTAAACAAAAATCACTGTGAACTCAGTACATACCTGTCAACATTGAGCTTTGAAAATAAGGGAGATTTTCTGGAACATTGCCCCCACCCCGTCCACCCGACCCGACCCGACCCGATGACCGACAATGGTGACCAGCACACGGATAAAGAGAGTACTGGCACTTTTTTTTGTCCACTTCAAGCACTGTATGTATGTTCAGCTTCTGTGCAGGTAACCGAAATATGCCATGTCTGCACTTTTTCTAAAGGTTACACAGGCTCACTTCAACTGCTTAGCCTGCTTTTCCATTGGATTCTACAGTGAGAAAAAAAAAAATCAATTGGAATCTCCCTGCTGAAGTGGCCCTATGTAACCCTAATGACAGGTGATACAGGAGTCTNAAATCAATTGGAATCTCCCTGCTGAAGTGGCCCTATGTAACCCTAATGACAGGTGATACAGGAGTCTTGCTGGAGATTTGACTCATACAACTACACTACCCCCATCTGGTGGTAGACTGTCATAAGGTGTATTTGTTTTGTCAACAAACAGCACACAGTATATTTATCAAGTTATTTTCTCACAATTCCCCAGATAAGAAGTCACAGTCCTAAAGGATCCAATCAGCTCAACCAAACTGAAGGTAAAATGACTCAAAGCTCAGAGGGAAGACAGTTCTGTGCAATTGAACGACTCTAGTCCACACAGTACCTCCAGCCAAAATAGCCAAAAATGAATATTTACCTGACATCACTGTTTGCAGGTGATTAACATTGATATTTTAACTCAGAAACTTCAGAGAAGCTGATGTACTGTACAAGTAGTCTGTAATCTCCCTCTACAATTGTGGCATTAATAAGCCATAAACCCTTATTTTAGCCTTTGGTATTGTGTGTAGACATCCACACACATTACCATATCACCCACACGCCTTTTCTCCTCCTCTTCCTCCTCCCAATCCTCTTTTCCTCTCCGTCACATATCAGCCTGCCTTTGCACATGCTCAAATATAAACTGGTCTACTGGCACAGAGATTCAGATGGGGAGGAGTCTGATCACTGGGTTCAGTTCAGGACACGAATGAAGGACGAATAAGCAGGAAGGAATAGAAATTTAAGAATTTGTCAGAAAAATAAGAAGAAAATAAAGCATTTGGAATATTGTGTGGCTGCACAAAAGTAAGTTTTCTTCTGATTTGTTTGTATGTTACCTAGAGAAGGCTTTCTAGGATTCTTGATGTACAATAATACAAGTAAGGCCAGCCTTAAGCCTAGCTGTTTTGATAGTTAGCATTGGTTTGTATTCTATCAAATGGCCATTGTTTTTAAGTGGTAAAACAGATTTAATCTGCAAATTAGATTTTCAGAAATATGTAATCTGTTTATGCATGTAATGGGTTATATTGTCTAATGTGTTTATTCAAACAGTGGTCTGTTCTGTGTCTCGGTTGAAGGTTATGAATGCTAACCAGACTTGAAAATAGAGGAAAGCATAATCTTTGTCATTCTCATTTTAAAGAATCTGTTCTAGGGCATAACATTAAAATGCTTTGTCATTGTCTCCTCACATTTTCACATTTTCTGTGTTTACATATGAGTAAAGCATGCATATTTGACTGCAAAACGATACCCACTGCAAACATTTCACCACTCTCTTCTTCCTCTTTGCCTCTACAGATGTCTCTGTCTCCAGCTGCCTTGGCTGCACGACGGGTGCTTGCTGCTGCATCACATTCGAGCCATGAAGGTGGTGGTCAGTGTCTTTAATATTCCCTCCATTCAGGCTAAATGCATCAAAGCTTCAAGATGAGCTACAGTGCCTCCGAGTCACAGCTAGAGCCTGTTGATCATTAACTGAAATATCTGCAAACCTGGCACGGTGCCTCTACATGCCATGTTTGTGCACTGATGTATTGCTGCAGCCTGGTGTTGTAATGTATAATAGTCTAAATCTCTGGCAAACAACCAAATGATGCTTTTATTACTGGTTTGCTTATAGCTTCTTAATGTTAACACCTTGGCATGGGACTATGGATGGTAACTCGTCAATCGTAGCTAAATCTGGCATATTTACATTTTGATTGTTAATTACTATGCACTGTCCCAGTTTAAATAAATACAAATAAATGTCATTCCCTGTTACTTAGACTATATTCTGTGATCCAACAAATTAAGTAGAAAGAATTGTAATGCTAGTAATAAAGGCTGTTTTGTTTATCAGAATCAGTGATGGAAACACTGAAATCCTTTGCCCAAAATGAAAGAAGAGAAGAGAAGCAATGGTCCATTACAAATAAAGGTCATCAATTCAAATACTTAAGTAAAAGTAAACAACTGTTTAAACAGTAAAATATACTCAAGAATCTAAATTACTTGGCCAATAACAGTAGATGCAGAAATAAGGAAGGAAAGTAGGAAAGGAATCAAAGGAGGAAGAAAGGAAAATCTCAATCTATAAAGCAATAAGTAACTACGTACTTAGTTACTTTCCACCTCTGCCCGATTTGTACTTATGTGTTTCCACAGCGAGGACTTGGAAGGTACTGTCGTTCGTGGTGGCCCTTCCTGGCGTTGCTGTCTGCATAGTCAACGCTTACATGAAGGCTCAGGCGCACTCGCACAAACCACCAGAGTTTGTGCCATATGAACACCTGCGCATCCGCACCAAGGTGAGACTGTAATTCATTAATAACCTGCATGGACTATAAATCCACTGTCTCTATACTGTGCTGTTTATCTGCTTAATATTACAATGGAATGATAAATTCCATTTGAAGCAAAATATTTTATATTATTTCAGAACAAAGAAAGTTTAAACAAAGTTTTAAAATATGTCTGTAAGGAAGATGAAGATTAAGCAAAAGAAGAATAAAGTGTATACACTAGATAACTAAGGGAGTGCATCTGTTCCCAGGGTCCTATGTTCTCAAGTTCAATATTCTGTTAAACACATTAAGTGTGTGTTAACAGAATAACCCTAACCATAACCCTAACCCATTATGTGCTCTATTGTGCTACATAGACCTGGGAAACATGGGACCCTGGGAACATAAGAATGACTCCACTTTAGCATTAGCTCTAAGCTAATTGAAGCTAAATTTTGGAAACAACAGGACTTTTGGAAATTCAACAGTCAAATAACATTCATTCAATAAAATTCTAGAGGAAAAGTGAAAGTTGGAACTATGATGAAGCTGCTGCCTGGAAGTCAGGCATAAATCGGCTATTTACTTCTCTTATTCTTCGGACTCAAAAACAACCCCATTTAGGCTACCTGCAGCATCACATTTCTCTTCTCTTAGCATGATTCCCAAAATCAAAATGATATCTGAAGGGCATGTGTTTTTGATTATGAAGTCCTCAACTGTTTTTTTTTCCTCCTGTAATTGATTTTGCTAATAAATTGACAATGTCTTCTTCCAGAAATTTCCCTGGGGTGATGGAAACCATACTCTGTTCCACAACCCTCACACCAATCCTCTGCCTGATGGCTTTGAGGACTCCCATCACTGAGAACATTACTCATTGTGACTGCTGCATGCCTAAACCTCTAGTCTGCAATGTACTCAGCTTGACTGACCCAGGAGCCAAGCATAACTGCCATCATGCAGGGCACCCAGACAATAAAACTACAACGTGTTCAATTACAATGAGTGGCTTTTTTGTTGTTATTCAGATTTCTTGGATCAGTTCTGAGGTGATGATTTTGACATTTCAGTATATGGACAAATCAAATGTTGTGAGGCAAACCTTAGTACTATTGCAAACAACCCAAACTGGTGGCTTCAGTATCAGCCATCCTCTACCTCTTGGCGACATTGTGTCTTGCTGGGTCAGATTTGGTAAGAAATCTGCTGTATTGCTTCATAGCACAAAACAAGAAAAAGCTGCTTATGTGCTCTTTTATGTGCAAATGGACATAAAGTTATTTGCAGTTTTTTTTTTTTTTTNTTTTTTTTTTTTTTTTCGCATTCTAACAATGAGAAAAGAAGCAAATAAGAAAAGCTTCCTAATCACCAGTTGTAGCCAAACTTTAGCCTGGGCAATTTTGGTATATCAAAGGAAGAAGTATAAATGCAACAAAGCTCAACTTGCATCACAGCGTTACAAATGGTCACAGCTGTTTGTACATGGTGTATATTTCATTCTCTTAAAAAAAAAAATCATTTGTTACAGGAAGAAGCAGTCTGTGAAATATATTTTTTGACAAATTCCAGCATTAATGATTAACGACACCATTGTGAGATAGAGGTCAGCCTACTGATGGATCTTTTGCACAGTGAACATTTTGACATCTTAAAGGAGCATATAGGCTCATATTTGAGCCCAATAAATACTACCCACATACATAGTACATCACTGAACCTTCTTCCAAAACATAAAACCATTATTTATTTTTCCTATTATTTTGCCAAATCCCCAAATTTCTCAAAATCAAATGTTCAGGTGATACATCCACCTTAATATTAAATGTTTCGCCTGCTAACATGTATGCCTGAATGTAGAAGGAGCAGTTGTTTTAATTTCTCAGTAAAAGCTGGGACTACATTCCCTGGCAGAGACATACATTTTCTTCCACGCAGCTCTGTGCTGGACTGGTTCAATAGTTAAATCCACAAAACATTTAATAGAAGTCATATTTATTGTAATTAATTACTTATCTCAAGTGTGTTTCAAGTCTCCACAAGTTGATTTTAATAACATACTGGAATGAACAGAAACCAATCACAGTCTGGAAGGCAGGAAAAACAATTATATTTCCTGCTCCAGTAGTATATTTTGAAAAATGGTTGTCAACAATGTAACCTGTATGGAGGTTGCAAACTACCAGAATGGTCCTTTAACAGGTGCAGATAACATTAATGGCTGCATTTCCTTTGCACCTGCCAGTTTCAGCACCCTTGTATGTTGCATGCTGGATCACTGTTGCGTCTAAATTAAATGATAAATTAGACAGTTATACATTTTTTCCTGCTATGACAAGTTAAAAATGTCTGCTGTGAAAGTTTCCACCATGATCTCGTTTTGCGCCACAAACTATCGCACAATATCACAACTACCGTCAGCAAAATATGCGTTTGAAAATGCTGGTTGTAGAATTCTTGGTCATGTTTAACATTTATGTATTTAATTTCCTTTATAATAAAAAATATTTTAAATAGACACACCATTCCTAAACTTTGAAACTTTCTGCTGAATAAAACTTAATTCACAAATGAAAAAGCTATCAGGTCACTCTCATTTCCACCAACGCGGTACGAGTCCCGGTGCCGGTGCTCGGTGCTAGGCGGGGGCTCGGCCAGTGCTCAGCTCAGCACCTGAAATTACCAGCTTGCATTCCCACCAGCTTCGGAGCTGAGCTGAGCACAACGCTGACATCAATTTTACAGACAGCAATATGTAAATATATGTGACGGACTTTAACGTGGCGTGGGAGCTGTGGTCACTTGTCAACCACACATACACACACATTTAGGTTGGAACTAGCTAGCTGCATATATAGCTAGATGAAGACATCTATGATTTAGCAAATACAGCACAATAGAATCAACATTAGGTTATTATAACAATTTACCGCTCCTGTAAGCTGGTTTTCTGGCTGAGTCTCCAAAACAGAGTCCATTAATTCATAGTTTAGCCCAGCTTTAGTTTAGCAGCGTCCAGCGCCGCTTTTTCCCAGTCATCGCTGTCTCTGTCGTCCTTTTCAACTGTTTTTTAGTTTATTTGTTCAGCTGTGCTAGTCACGCCAGCTTTCTGCAGCTCCATTCTTATTTCATCATATATTTAGTGTCACTTATACACAACTACATAAGAAGTAATAAAGTAAGCGGAGTAAGACAGCCAGTTCTGAAGTGCGTTTACAACAACGGTCAGATCAATGCGCTTCTGCTATGAACAGGAAGCGAATCTTCTTCAAAATAAAATATCATCTTACATCGTGTATGTATTACAATATATTTTAGCTTTTTCTTGAGAAGTCTCTAGTTTGACTTGCATTTCCCGACTGTACCAGATCACCGGCAACGCGTTTGATTTCGGTAAAAACGCCTCCTGGCCCCTGACGTCACAGGTGCCGAGCTCTGGCCCAGCTTGTTGCTGGGGCCGAAAAACACCGGCACGGGAACGCCGGTTCTCGGCCGAGCACCGGTGTTTTTGCGGTGGGAACGCCAAGAGCGGTGCTCAGTTTGGTTCCGGCACTGATACCCCTTTCATCAGTGTACTTGCACTCAAACAAATAACTGAAAACAAAATTTTGTTTCACCACTTTATTCACGTGTCTTTCCTGCAAATGTGCTACGTGTGCAAATGTGACACGTGTCTTTCCTGCAAAGGTGCTACTGTTAATCTCTATGTACAAAATAAACAACTGGCTGTTAGGCCAACCTGATAATTTCAGCTAAATATTTATCAAACTCATTGTAGACATTTGCTTTAACTTCTTTAAATGAAAAAATATAAAAAATTGCTTTACAATACAATTTTCAGTATAAGTTGCTCAAACAACAGGAAATTATAATACAAGGATTTCATGCTGTGATGGGCCACAGTGTAATAATTTACATTAAAGCTAAACATAAATTTATGCATGAAATTATGAAAATTAATCAGCAGTCACTTTTATTAATGCTGAAAAACAAAAAATTGAAACAAAACAACCTGCATGTTCTTCAGATAATCGTGCTATTACAACCTGCACTTATCCTTCTTACATTGTCTAGCAGCTCTTAAAGCAAGCCTTGCTTATTCTGTGCCCTCATGCAACCAATTCGTTTTCCCATTAGTTCAATCCTTTCTCAGCTCAGAGCCACTGTGGCCAGCTTCAGTAGATCCTGTTTCAGAGTCTCTGTACAGTCGGCCTCTCTGGCCATTCTGCGAAGGCAATCCCCAGCTGAGAAGGAGGACAGAAATGGCCGAGGACAATCCTGACAGCCCAGCAGCACAGACAGGCAGGCCTGGCCCAGAGCCGGGTAGCTGTACCGCTGGGAAAACCAGTACACATGCATGAGGAGAGAAGCCAGAGCCTCGCCTCCAGCACTGGTATCTAAAGAGAGAAGGGAGTCCTGAGCAGCTGAGTTCAGAAGCTGTGCTGAGCTTTTTGTCAAGTTCTTTGGTCTTAATTTTGATTCCTCTGAATTGAGTGATTTGTCCGTGACTGACACACTTCTTGATTGGGAAACAAGAGTGACATTTGTGATTGTCTTCTTGTCCAAGGTTGTGCTGAGTCCTTTGCAAACCTTTTGACCTGCTCCAGAGATAAAGGCTTGTTTAATGAGTGGAGAACTGTTTGGTTTCTTCTTCTGTCCTGGCCAATGTTCTGTTTGCTCACAACCAGTCAACTCTATCTCAGATGTTCGATTTGCCAAAGTCTCCTCAGCAGACTCGTACTCTTGGTCCATTTTAGCAGCCCTGTCTACGTTTTCTTCTGGGGGTGCTGATGCAGCTTGACTTCCAGACTTGCCAGAGAACGATAGGAGAAGAGACACACAGTGATCCTCCAACTCTCTCTGCAGCTCAGTCACCAAGAATCTGCGCGCTCCAATCATCATCTCTCCTAAAGGTGTTTTCTGGAAAGGTAGTTCCTGTGTTAAGGACTTCTCTGTCCCATTTTGGCAGACACCCAGTCCTTTAACAATGAATGATTCCAAAACCTGACACTGTCCTCTAAGCTGTCCTTCATCCTTTTCTTTTGTTTCTGTGGCCTTTGGAAGACGACAGCCATGCAGGTAATGCAGCACTGGTAGCAGCATACCTGTACTCACATCTTTAATCTGGATGACTTTTCCTGCTTTGCCCTGAGCTTCTCCAAATCCACCCCTCAACAAGGCCCTAAAGTATTCAGAGCCAGGCCCATCCATGCCCTCCACCCCAGCCACAGACTCTCTGTTGGCCGGGACCTGGGTTCCGTCATCCAGCAGCAAGAGGAGGTCAAAGTTTGAGGCATGGTAAGGACATACGTCAGCTAGGCGAGGCTTTTTGAATGCAGGTGGTGAACATCTGCTGGTCTTGTTGAATAGCTTTGTATTTAACGGACTGAGGTGTTTTTTGTCTAGCTCTGTTTTGATGTTGCCCATCAGGGTAGACAGACATGCAGTCAGGAGAGAAAAGTACAGCGAGTGGAGCTGGGAGGTCACGCTGAGATGTGGTGAATTAAACCAATCAAAAAGTGGCCTTCCAGATTCTACAGGGTGGTCTTCATCAATGTCATCTTCACAACCAAGAGGCTGCAGAGCCAAGAGTAGCCCACCACTGTCCAGAAGAAGTTTCTTCAACAGGGACTTGTTGCTGTTGGGAGACCAAAAAGACTTTTAGTTTCTGTTTGATGATAGAGAGAAATAAAAGACCAAGACAACCAGAACTACAAAAAAAACAAAACAAAACAAAAAAAAACAACACTATTTTACAAGAATTAAGGATTTCCCAGGCATTAAACTTAGAAATTCTGTTGTCTGCTGAACCTGCATCATGCATTAGAAATATATTGTCCTTCCATGTTAACTGACCCTATTACTTACCTGTTGATTAACGGCAGCATCAGTGCACAGTTCAACTTGTCTGAGTCAGAGCCAGACAGCATCACATGGGTCAAAACCCCTGAGCCAAATCCAGACTCACACTGGACACGCAAGTTATTTAAAAGAGCAAAACCTACAGGGACAAAAAGTTCAGTTACACGGTGATGTGAAAAGGAGTGTTGAAACATACAACCCTCACACTAAGACTTTCATCTTACCAAGTTGTTTAACTTTGGCTTTCACTCTATCCGTCTGCCTCTCTTCTCCTTCAAACTCTCCTTCTCTCTGGCAGAGATGGTGGCGAATCAGTGCCACCCAGCCGGTTCGGACCAGCGCCTGCAAACAGTTTGGATTACAGCTCAGTCGATACAGCAAGCGGAAGCACCTGCTGCTTGGGTCCTGGTGCTGAGTGAGGTAGTAGAGCAAACCGGAGATGACGCCTGAGTTGACCAGAGCAACACTTGGGTCGCTGGCATGGGAGAAGCGGGACAGCAGTAGCAGGATCGGAGACTCGGCTGTCCAGGGCTCAGGGTGGTAGGGGTGGTGGTACGCCATCTGTCGAGGCACCGAGGGAGGCGTTTCAAGAGTAACCTTAGTCAAACTAACTGCTGAATGAACCCGCTGCCTCCTTCTGTGAGGGGATGAAAACTTAGAAGGAGAGACTGGAGTTTGGGGTGTTTTAGTGGGAGAGAAGATAGTTGAAGGATTGGATGAAATTTGGGCTGTGAGGGCACTGGCTGAATGTGGAATGGAGGGTGGTGGATCAATGTTTTTCAGTGGAGATGAAGGTTGGGACTCGGCTGAACACAACACAGGGGAAGACTGTGCAACTGCTTTAGAGCTAGAAGAGATGACTGAGTTGGAGGGAGAAGAGCGTTTTAGAGAGGAATGGAAATCAGGATTTGGAGTGGAGGTCTGAGGAGAGGAGGAAGGTGGTATCTGTAAACTCCCCCACTCTCCTTCAACTCCACTTGAGGAATCCAGCAGGTCTCCTTCAGAGGAAATCAATCCCTCCGACACCAACCACGACCTGGAGAGAGAACAAACATGGATAATAAAGTCAAACTGTTAGAATAATCAAATGACAGTGAAAATATTTTAAGAAAGTTTTGATTTACATACCTGAGACTTAGAAAGCTAGATGAACCTTGCTCTCTACTAGCTTCCTCTTTCTTGTACCCTTCCGGTGGAGGAAAGTCAAAGGAATCAAAACAGGAGGAGGACAGGAGCTCAGTGGGAGACATGCTGGAGTTGAGGCTCACATCCGTCTTTTCAGCAGACTGTTCCTCCCCTCTGGTGAGCTCAACTAGTCGGGCAACAAGCAGAGGGACCAGCCCTAACTCTTGCAGCTGCTCCATGGCAGACTCGTCATAAACAAAGTCCACACAGGCCAGGATGGCAAGCCGAGAAAGAGGATGACTCTGATTGGAAGCCAAAAAGCTAATCAGTACTTCCAGTCCCCCACTCTCCTTCACCTTGGCCCGGTTGACAGCTTCCTTGCAGCACAAGCACAGCGCTTTGAAGAACACTCCAGACTTTAGGGGGTCCTTCTTTACCTCCTCTGTAAACTTCTGAATGACTCCCAGGGACCCCACCAGAGGCCGCAGACAGCCTTGTGAGCACATGTTAGCCAGGGTCTTCAGTGCCAGCTCTTCAAAAGGTTTACCAGACTCCCCTGACGCCATGATACCAAGCTGAGCAAGAACTCCAGAACGGGATACTGCTCTGGCACATTCGACACCACAACCCCGGGTCAGCTCGTGGAGGGTCCTGAGAGTTGCACGCCTCAGCCCCTGGGGGTATTCTGGAGCAATGAGAGGGGCGAGGGCAGATAAGGTCCCTTGGGTGATCAGTGACAGGCGGTTAGAGGGCGTATCTGAGAGGTAGAGGAAGGCCCGAGCAGCTGATTGGGCGCATTCTAGCTTAGAACACAAGTCTTTGGTCGGGGTAGCAGTAGGGGAAGACGGACCAGAGGAAAGTGACACACAGAGGAGGAGAAGAGGAACACCACCTGTGTGGAAAAAGGGAGGACAAATAATAAACAGGTAGAAATGCACACAAAGGAGGATAATGTACCTCCAAAAATATTTTGCAGGATATAGCTACACCTTTCAGCATATATGTATTACTTTGCTCTGGTAATGTGCGTACATATTTGCACTTTCAGTACACACAGTATTTACACTTCCTGTAGAGACAACAATGAACAGCAAACAACATATTTCAACCTCTTCATATGTTTCTGTACTTATTCATAAATTATGGAAATATGAGTGGCTGGAAAGGTCACATTGTGCTTTCTTCTTTATTTCATCTTTGACATCAATCTCTCAGACATACCAGCTGAGTGGATGAGTGCTGAGCTCTCTGGATCCATTGCCAGGTTTCCCAAAGCACGGGCTGCTCGGTTCTGGACAGTCTCTAGGGCCACATTTCTCTTGAGAATATCAACTGAGAAAATCAAGAAAGTTGCATGTCTGTGAAATACAAAGGGCTGCATGGCATACTAGCTGTGTCTCATTGCCAGATAATTACCAATGATTTAATGGATTAAAAAATAACTTTCTATTTATAATTGTTTCATTCAAAAAAAGTATCCTGATTTTTTTTTTTTTTTTTTTTTTTTTTTTACACTCACCTACAACAGGTATTCCATCAAGCTTGCATACCTGTAGTGAAAGACATTATAAATGTGAGCACTTGTTAAGCTTGTATTTTAAAATTCATCTGTCAATACCTCCTTCCCTTAGCCTCACCTCAGCCCGTGTCTCCTGCTCCGTGCAGCAGTTGGCCAGGATGCTGAGAGCCAGGTCCAGGGTTTTCCTGGAGCACTCAGGATCCCTGAGGACGTTTAGCAGGGGTCGGAGTCCACCCTGAGTTCTGAATCTGGTGATGCCGGCCTTGCCACCCTTGATATGCTGTGTCCGGATGGCAACCAGGGCTCGCCACTGAACGGTTCTGGTTCTCTTGTCCATTTCGCTGCCACCTGAGTCTGATGTGCCACGGCCCTGGTCTTCAGTCCTTGATGCAGATTTGGCAAGTTGAGCCAAGCACCAGGTCAAAGATGACTCTGGTAATGATGGGTGTCCTTCCTTGGAGGATGGTGGTCTCTGAGACTGTTTCCAGTCACCTTGTACAGGTGCTGCTGCTGCCATGGTCTCTCTGCCTAGCAGCCTGCTGCTTTACTTTTAAATCTTTCTTGTTGTCAGTTTACAACGATTATACAGATACAGCAGAACATCACAGCATCATGTCCTTTAACTCTAAATGAGCCAATATTCAACAACTGATCAAAATATCCTGGGTACATTCGGAGTTTTTCAAAGTTTTGAGAAACACAATAAATCACCATGACTGTTCAGAAAACTACAGATACCAGCATGTAAAGGAAAGGAGTACCAGCTGACGCCGCAGTCGCAAGTGCTGTCGGGAGATGAAGTTCCAAAAGCTCCGGTCCACTCCCTAAAAAATAGGCCTACATCGTAACAAGGCTGGCCAAGCGTTATTCTGCGTAATGGACGTGCATCTACTCAATGTAACATATTTTTGCACGTCATATGATTAATTACAGCTACATTTGGTCAATGTTTTGATACCACTGGCCGAATAATATCTGTGAAATAAAAAGCAATCGCCTGCATTAGCCGCTAACGCCATCTTTAGCCAAACAGCAAAAACGGGGAGGCGGCCGAGGGAGGGAGCACGGAAAGAAGAGGAGGGTCCCTTAGATTTATTGTGGGATTTGTAGTTTTAAATCCGCTACAGACCTGAAAAGCCAATATTAAAATGTCCCTTAAAAACTACATTTCCCGTGACAGTGAGATATTTTGGTTTATGCCTGATAAATGCACCGTTTAGGTATTGTAGTTTACTTGGTATAAACAAGCACTGGAAAGCCGTTTGTAATCACTAAAAAGAACTACACAGTCCAAGATGCTAAGTGACGTTGTTATTGTCATCGTTTTAGCCGATGCGGGAAAATCCATCGGTGCCTTTTAAATGTTGTTAAATTCCACGATGTACTCGTCGATCATTTAAAAAAAAAAACAATCATTACTGTGATCTGTGTGGTTTAAGAACATGGAGGTAATCGAGACAATTGTGATACAAAGTACTGAAATGGAAGAAAAGGAAGCGGCGGTGTCTAATATGGACGCAGATAAAACAAAAGCAGGTTGGTGCGAGCTGCCGTGTACAGATTTCATCCGGTGATCATCGCAAAATGCGAGGAGGGATTTGTGATGAGTGCGTAACAGTGCCAATTTAGCGGATTTGTCGCTAAATCTTGTGACTTTTAAGATCCATTTAGCGACTTTTTTTCCCCCCACCAAAGCGCCTAGCAACAAATCAAGCGACTTTTTTTAAGGCGGACATCACCGACTTTTACACTAAAGTCGCCAACCGTGTTTCTTGAATCTCTCTCTGATGTAAATGAGACGTTCAGGAACAGTGTGTTCATTTCTGTTCCCTCAAAAGTTACTGTTTTGAGGTACTTGAGTGTTTCTACACTGAGAGACTTTCACTTACATTCCACTATATTTCAGAGATAATATTGTGCGTTTTACTCAACTTTTGTATATTTATATATTTATCTATTGTAATTACTGAAGATTAAATTTTTTTTACATTCAAAACTTGAGATAAAGTCACAAAATACAAATATCACCCCATGATTGAAGCAAGGTTATGTTTTGTCAAGTAAATTCATCATCCTCATTTCCTCTCCCTAGAATTTATCTGGACTCTGCAGGCAACATGGCACCTGGTTAACACCCGTCTGGAAATGGACCAGGCTTTCGACCAGCCAGTATGCAAGAAAAAGAAACTTTGGGAAATGGTGGCTGAGAAGGTGAATGCCAAACTGAGGGAGTCAGAGGTCACAGATGTCAATGTGAAGGCTTATGAGTGTGACCTTAAATGGAGAAACATGCTAGCCACTTACAGGAAGAACGCTGAGCGGGCCAAGAGGTTGGGAGTGGGCAGCGTGCACTGGGAGTTTTTCAAGGCCATGCACGAGGTCCTGGGCAAGAGCCGGGAGGAGATCGAAGCCCAGCGCAGGGCCAAGCTCAGCGGGACTAAAGTGGGCCAGGCCATAGCTAACAAAAAGTTCACCCCAATCCTCCCTACTCCCCCTGTGACAGCTGCTCCCTGCCCTGCTCGGCCTCCTCAAGATGTCCTGCAGCTCTACATGGAGCTGCAGGAGAGGAAGATGAACATGTGGGCCCAGCAGAAGGCCCTGGAGGAGAGGAAGATAGAAGCCATCAACAACCTGGCCCAGGCGATCTCCAGCCTGGCTCAGAGGAACAACACACAGCTGTCAAAGGATGGTCAATAGACCAGAGCATGGATTAGAACATTGGCTTTGGATTTTATCAAAAACTTTTATGGTGCTGAATTATAAAGTGTTTGAATGTGTCATAAATGGGAGTTTTTACTTANATCAAAAACTTTTATGGTGCTGAATTATAAAGTGTTTGAATGTGTCATAAATGGGAGTTTTTACTTATTGGTCTTGCTGGTATTTTGTCACTGTTATAGTTTTTAGAAAAGTTTGTCCAGATGGAATTCTGTAGAGCTAAACAAACAATAGCAGGTAAAGATGGGTCATGTTTCAGAATTAATAAATACATATTATGCCAGTTCCAAACACAGGACACAAAATATGGCAGGGACACTGCTAGCAGACCAAATACCACTTAAAATTCTCTTTTATGTCTGTTTTCTAGTTATAGAGAAACACTATAAAAATATAATGGAACTGAAGAAATGAGTCTCCTTTACTTATAAAGAAATAATAATAATAATCTGCAAAAGGCAGTCATTTAACAGCAGTGACCATCATATAATTGTTTTATTTTAAGGATCTCAGTCAGAATAAAGTCCATGTCCATCATACTGTAAATCTCTTATCAGTCCTAAAATATATGCATTTGGTATGGTCTGCTTTTTATGTTTCATGCTTTTAATATGAAAGAGTTCATGGTAAAATGGAAACTAGTTTGTAGCAGTGGGTAGTTTGTCACAAGGAAATTTTTCTGGAAAAATAAAAGCCTTGACACTCAAACAAATAAAATAAACAACATATATCTTAACATATTTCACTGTAAAATGACCACAGATTAATTTTACCAGCATCATATCCATCTCTGGGTAAAGTCGGGGTTCTGTTGAAAGGTGTTACATCTGCCATATGATCACAGTACTGGAAGTGTAAGTAAAGACTGCTTTTAAATAAATTATTTTTTAAAAACTGTATTTACTTCTGTAGTAACAACTTTTCCAGCAGCAGTACTATCATCATTTCATGTACTTCCAGAATCAAAGTTTTTATACAACAACTCTGAGACAGCATTGCGTCTGCTAACACCCTCATCGTCCACCTCCCCCTCCCCCTCTTGGATTATGACTTCTTCTTTTTCAACTTCTCCTTGAACAAATTGCCTCATGTCCAGAAACACATTGTGCAACACACAAGCAGTCAACACCACTGCTGAGGCTCGGTCATAATTCCCAATATCCAGATACCTGAGTCTTTGAAATCTGGTTTTCAGGTTGGCAACAGCCTGATCCAGGATGTCAAAATGTGCCTCCAGCATCTTGTTGAAGAGATCCTCTCTTGGTCCATGTCTCTCTGTGTACGGAGTTAAAATGTGAGCAGTAAGTGGGTAGCCTGCCCTCGCCACAAGGCAGGAGCCAGGGGCCAGCAGGTCAGGATGCTGTTTCAGCTTGTCTCTCAGAGCGCTGGCTCTGTCCATGTCTGACCCCTTACTGATTCTGCAGTGAAGGAACCGGCCCTTACGGTCACATACAAGCTCAAGATTTAGCCAGGAGTCAGGATGGGCCTCCTTCTTCATCCTCTTCACCTCAGGCACTATGCTCTCTACATCGTGTTTCCCTATAGGCAGCCGGATTGGGATGCGGGTGTGTCCCAGCACTCCCAGGACTTGGGGGAAACCTTGTTGCTCCAGTCCCTTCTCGTTCCCCAACAAACTAGAAAATGGGTAAAGAGCCTCTGCTGCTTCTGTACCTGGAGAATGGAGAGAAACAGAAATACCATAATTTATTTGTGCCAAAAGCTGTCAATTTTACACTAACATAACTGTTCTTTGCCCACTAACCAATCTTCCACCAACAGTGAAATCAACCCACCAACTGGCCATCTGATTTGCTCCTCCTCCAGTTTGTTGACCCGCTCACAGAACGAAAAGAAGATCCTGTGGATGTTCCCTTTCTCCAAGCAGAAGCGGCTGGACACAGAACGATAGCTGATGCGCTTGGAAAGCAAAGTGAGGGACAGCAGGACAGTGTGGGACAGGGACAGACGAGCCCGTCCAGCTAGTCGAGCCTTGGATTTGGAGCTTTGAAGCAGGTCTGTGATATACTGATGGGACAGTAAACAACAGAACGGTGAAGATACAGCCGCCTGCATCAGAGTCATGGATTAGGAATTAAATTTCAGGCAAAAGTGATTACATTTACTAAACTACCATTACAAATGGAGTGAAGGGTGATGATAATTGGAGAGACCCACAAACTCTCACGTTTCTGACATGCCGTCCTTCTTCCCTCCCTTGTTTTTGTCATCCCTTCCATCTTTCTTTCATTATTTCTTTCGTTCATGTCTCCCAGCTTCCAACTTTTGTCTAATTGTCCCTTTTCTTTCTTCCTGAATCTGTTATTTTTTTCCAATTAATGGTCGATGCGCGGACGACAGACTAAAGTCACCAATTAACATAGACACTTATTAATCCGGAACACCTAATAGTTTCTCACCTTGACTGCCGCGCTGTCCACAGCCTCCAGAGGTTCTTGCGTCTCAGGCATTTCTCCCACGATAGGGCTGCTAGTTGTAGTTTGTGTGGATATTACGTGGGGCTCCACATTAGCCTGAGTCTGCAATAACTGTATGTAAACAGCAGAAGGAGGCTGAGAGTTAAGTCTGGCTAACAAGTCCGCCTCCAGAATCTGCTCCACCGCCTGGTCCAGCCTCAGCTCCAGCTCGCCGTGAGACAGAGGCTGCCATTCCCGCTCCACCATGTCCAGCACGGCTCTACCGGCCGATAAAACACACTCACTGAACTCCATTTTAACAACACACACTCTCCTGCTTAGTGTTAGAACACTGGTAATCTGTTTGTTAGCTTTGGAGCACAGAAGTTAGGCCATATTTCTGTGGCTGGACATAAGTTAGCGTTAGTCCGGGAATCACGAATACCCTGCAGCTGCTAAGCTAGCTAGCTAAGGTGTGCTACTTTCAAGTGCTGTCGGAAATATAAATTACTTCAGAGTTGCCCGTTGATGGAGTTGTCAAGATTTTGTTTAGAAACCTCCATTTGCTGAAATAGCAGCATAAAATAAAATAAAAATGAAAACAAAAATACTGCATTTTATTACTTTGTTACAAGTATATATTTTGGTTGTAAACTAACGATAAATATTTTACGACATATTCCTCAAACAGTGTTTTGAGTGTAAAGCTGGTTAATGCTGTATCATATGGAAATACCATAGTCATAATGATTTAAGAATCAAGAATGTTTTAATGTTAAACTCAAATCAAAGTGCAACTTATTCATCTCCCACTGCTTAACAGCCACATTTTGCAAATGCTTTTTATTATGCTTTCATGTCAACAATTTTATTCAATCTCCCAGGACAGAAAACTTCTTCCCTGTATGGTCATATTCAAGTGGAGGGTTTTTATTAGTCATAGTTTTCTATATTCTGAGATCTGGCAAATTGCTTCATTCAAGTATCCATGTGAAGATGAGTTTACTTCCAATGTGTTAGAAAACAAAACAATGTCTACAAACTGTAGTATGAACAGGGAATAAAACACAAGCTGCAGCATGGAATGAAACAGGCAGTGATTCTGGGATCAGGGAGGGTTGAATATTTAGCCCACTAATCACAGGCACAGCTGCACAACTCATCAGACAAACTACCTGTTTAACTTAAAATGGTTTATTCTAAATATAAACAATTTGGCCTGTTAGAAGCCAACAAGATCTGACAAATGTCTCCACAATGTCACAGACTCCATTCACCCACTGTAAAGGAAAGTTTCTTAGTTCCAGCTTTGTCAGTATGGTGAAAATAAACCACAATTCCTCCAAATCAATTTGTGATTACTGTCATGTATGTATTTCATATTTAACAGCAGGTCCATGTCTGTGTTATCCATGTTGCAGACAGCTGAGACTGTCCAAAAAAGACCAACAAAAATATTTCAATAACTTCTATGAGCAGCGATGAGACTACAACTACCGCTGATTGAAAAGGAAAAATACTGACAAATGCTCATCTTGTTGTCAGATCTTTTGCTGTGTGCATATTCCACTTTAAAATGATTCTTGTGCTAACAAGTGATTTCATTTTATTCCAGGTTCATTTCATGCACAAGTTATTGAAATAAAGACAGAAATTCACAAACTCCTAGCTATTGTTGAAACACATTACAAGCTAAAAACCAAAAACATGTTAAATCTTCCTAATACTTTAATAGAAAATACACAAACATAAATGACTAAAAATGTGTCTCATCAACTCCCACATTTAAGCCTCCAAAATAAAAAAAGACAAGTAAGGCAGCAATCACCTTACTCTAAATAAAGACTAAAATTAATTAAATACAAGGTACAATTCTTTTATGATCAGCCTTTAACAATTCCATGGATGACTGACAGTGTTGTGACAAGTCCGTCAGGTATCCCTGAAGGGTCTTTTGTGAATTTATCAAATTAACTAGCATGCGGTCACCAATTTCAGGACAAATGCCCCACTTTGAACCACCCGCCCTCACATTTACAACAAGGAAAATCCATGTTTTTATAGTTTCTGCCCAGCTGAAGACCAGTCGTCGGTAAGGTAAAACTCACCCGCTGAGGCATCACTTCCCACAATCCCTCCCTCCCTCCCCTGTGTGTCCCTGTTGTTACCCCACCCCTCCCCTCACTGTACGGCCTGCTCATTGGCTGTACTGCCCGAGTCTTGGGGCTTCATGACATCAGGGAGCTCTGGGGGGGTGGAGAAGGGCTCAATCCTCAGCTGCTCAAATGAATCATCTGGGACAATGACAGAAAGTGACACAGTGGTGAAAAAGAGACAGACAGGGGCGGGGCGGGGCGGGGCGGGGCGGGGGGAGAATGTGAGGAACAGAAAGTAGATCAGAGCAGAAAAATCATAGCTTGTAGAGTTTGTAGAAGCTACCAGCTCAGACTAAACTGAACTAAACTTTTACAAAAGGAAACCACCTATTAAATATTAAACTTTCCTAACATCAGGACAAAAAACAAGTTGATGCAACAGAAATCCAGATTGTGTTACAACATTAAATTTAGAAGCTAAATGTTAGTCTTCATTTGTGTGAAACTAGATGTAGGCTACGACAGTGTTTGTGTAGCAGTTCCATTACATAACACAGGGAATTACGATGGAGTAATTCATGAAGTATCCTCAGTCTTGGGGTCAAATAGGTAAATGATTGGTGCGAATGGTCATGTATAATGTTCAATTCAAAGGTGAACAACTCTTACCGCTCAGACGGAAAGCTAATCCCACTGTGGCTGGAGCCTGAGGACGGGCTGTCTGGTTTGTGAAGCCACAGTCACCAAGGGTTTTACTGTCATTCAGTAGCAGGTCATCCTGTGAAAAAAATGCCAAAAAAAAAAAAACCCAACCATCTAAATCATAATTCTTATAAACAGTCTGTGCATAATCATGTATTGACACTGATGTCTAAAGTTAAGAGATGAAGTGGGGTGGGGTGATTTTTAAGTGCGAGTGGGATGGGTGAAGACTCCATGCTCTGTTTTGAAGGACATTCNGTGGGGTGATTTTTAAGTGCGAGTGGGATGGGTGAAGACTCCATGCTCTGTTTTGAAGGACATTCAAGCCTCTCTGAGCCAGCGAGTTTTAAGCTTAATAAGCTCATAAATCATTTCATCATCAAGTAAATTAAATGCTGCAGATTAAAAAACGGTTCATGCCTAGCATTTGTAAACATTTTAATACAATGCTACATTAAATGAACGAGACTGACGTCACATCCACAGTTGAGTATGAAAAATATAAACATTCAAGCTGTTAACTATCAGTAAAGGTCCAATAACTGCAAAAAACAAACAAACAAAAAAAAAAAAACCATCTATTTAACAGTCAGGGTTATTTAGAAACATGACAATGCATTCTATGTGTTTTTCTTCATTGCCTTCTGACGTTAAATTTGCCTAAAATTTTACCTTATAAAGTCTCTGATCCTCAGGTGGCCTCTTTAGGATGCCTTCCACAATGCGCTTCAGCTCATACACTGTGGTGGACTCTTTGGCATCTGTGAAGATGGTCGTCTTATGACGTCGGATCATTAGAAACACATCCTGAAGTGAGATCGGATGAGGAAGCACAGAGTTGAAATGAGATACTGACGGCTTCCAAGAAGAGTCATATCAGAAACCTTCACTTCTGCCTTTGAAATGTTGTTTTTCAAACATCAAGTTTCTGAAGGCAGATTTGACCCTCATACAACTCATACTCAAACTAATGTTGTGCTGACTGTTTCAGTCAGATTTTTATAAAGCCATGACTTCATAACAATTTATTTCTACGTAATGGCAGAACATCGAGAATTATGTATGTAGTAGTCCACCCATTGTTGGATGTCTCTATGATCAAAACAGCAGAGCTTTGGCATCTGAAGATTATAACTGTGCCTCAATTTTGGGGCAGCATCTTCTGCAGTTCACAATTCTAGGCCAAATAAGCCATAATGGGTCAACACGGCATGTCCCAATTCAAAGGATCCTCCAAATGCAGCCAAAAAAAAAAATTCCTGTGGTGACCTGAATTTGGAGGCCACAACTGGTGTTTGAAGTCCTCACTATCCCTTAATCCATGGGTACTTGTCAGTTGTTCAGAGGTGACCCTCATCAACTCACATGACCCCATCATGTATGTCTTTGTGTTAAGATGATCACCTAACGCTGGTATTTATATCACAGTCTGAACACAACTTTAGTTTTGGTCTCTGGGCACGACTGCCTCATTTCAGGAGGCTCAAATCGTGCTCCTGGGATGCAGCCACTCAGTAAAAGGAGCAAAGTCTTAAGGGTTTTCTGTGTAAATTATTTTGGGTGGGTTTTGCTCCAAAGACCAGTGCTGAATGTCATTAGCTAGTGTATGAGCAATCCAGTAACACACAGCAAGCACTCCCTTAAAATTTCCTATTAGATTTTGTTGATCCACAGAAATGTCGGTGTACTTAAAGCCACTATCATGGTGGATTTACAGCATTCAAGATGAGTGGCAGCTGTATTGTTGTCAGAAACTTCCACTGGTTATCAGTCTGGTTGAGTTCATTAACAAACCAGTTTTACAGCATCATATTTTACTATCCTGGTCAGAGCTTCAGTGACATTACACCAGGTTCACCCCATGCTGTTTGGAGACTCTCAGTGCTGCTAGCTTAGCCTCATGAGGAGCTAGCTTCAGTCCACGGCTTAAATAATGCTAATTAGTCGTATCAACAGTTAGCCACAGTACCCATCTATCTAAAGTAGGAAGGAAAGAAAGTTACGAAACGTTTTGTATGTCTAATGCTAACCAAGTCATTTCATAAACGATAGCGTTTGACGAGCTAGCTACTCATAACTTTGGCTAGCTTATCACTTAGCCATGGGCTGTAGTTTGAACATGAACTGTTTGTATACCTGCCAGTAAATTAACCAGAAAAGTAAACTTCCGCGAGTTTATCCTGGACCATTCTCGTAACACTGTCACCGAGATATGCATTTTAACTATGTCGTGCCTAGTCTGTTGTCGTTAAAGGCTAACGTTAGCCAAGGTTAGCTAAACAAAGACATCAGCTTCTGGATCATCGCTTTTTGAGACAAGCTTGGTTCAGCTACCGTCAGCACCAATATAAAAACATCTATATGTTAAGCGACTAGCTAAAGTAACGTTCTTGAAGTATTTAAATCATTTAAACTCGAGCTGTATGTGGTTTCCTACTCACCATTTCTTGCGGTTGGTTGCACAGATAAACGCCTCAGCTGTACAGCGACAACAGCTGATAACACCTGCACTGCTAGCAACAACCAGTAGGGGGCGGTGTCGAAATTACTCATTACCTTAAATGACATAAAAAAAATAATAAAATAAATTTAAAAAAAATAATAAAATAAAATAAATAAAAAAATAAACTGACAAATTAAAAAAAAATCGGAAATTTGTTTCTTAATTCTACACATACTTTATTCATATGCCCATTAAAGTTACTTATGTTTTTGCTGTTAGTTACAGAAAGTCTTGGATAGAAATATAAAGGGATGTGTATTGGTGCCAATATTATTGTATATTATTTTATTAAAACGAACCTTAAAAGTCACATTATCTATTTATCATGTAAGTCTGATCTAGTATTAAAGTACACATACTACTTAGCCATAAGAACACCCTGCATAGTTTCATACTAGCGGAGGCTTTGTTTTGCATACTGCACTCCTATGGTCATAAACAGAGGCAGTTCTTATTTCAAAGCAACTTTATTAACAATCTTTACATTTTATAACCAAAAATAACAGACACAGTAGTGTTTGTTTCTGGACTAGCTGGGGTAAATCACAGTACTTGATATACATTTACTAAAAAAATACCACTGCGGTGCATGAAACAAATATTAAGATCACAAGCGTTTTTAAAAATCTGGATGGAAAACATGACAGATTCATGTGGTGCAAGAACAAGCACATATCATTATGGCCATGACTTGAATTGCACATTTGGTTTACCATGGATTCAGTTGATGTGGTTGTGACATCATAGTAAAACATCAACACCATGACGACCAGGAAACAAGACTGAAAATGAACTTTCATTTAATTTATGGTGAAACATTTATTGATTGATTGATGATGCACTGATTATCTGGGTAAGTGGAGCATGATGGGTATTTTGCTTCTTCACCTGTTGGACCAAACAGGCTTCCCACTGCAGCTCTGATGTAAAATTTCAGGCTTTTTCTATGACCATCGCCAACAAAGCTGGAGCGCTTTCACAAAGGAAAAATATGTTTTCCTCCCAGTTTGTTACTGGTACTTGGTCTGGTCTGGTTTCCACTTCGAATGAAATAGAAAATAATGAGTCAAAGAGTTGTAAAACACTTTCTGATATGTCACTATAAAGTTTGCAATTGTAAAATTCCCCGATATTCTCAAATGTCTTTTTTTTTTCAAAGTGAGGATGTAGAAAAACCTATAAAATTCAACAATATTCAAGAAATCCTATGACCACTAAGTACAAGTACAAATTTCAGTTGATAAACTGAAATTGTAAAAAAATGACAAAATTGATTAAAAAAAAATTGAGTAAGTTCTTTGTTTATATGTACTTGCAGACAAAAACTTAAAATATTAGACTCGACTCACCAAATGCATCTCAAATCTCTATCTAACCACAAAAGCACTCTCACGGATCTTGGAGTAGGGAAACTGTGGGACAGAGTGGTGAGAATACAATTGCTATTTTATATTTAAAACAAAGAGTCATCAAAGCTGAGACAGAATTAGAATTATCTGAAGTGCTACACTTACATTCAGTTCTCTAGGGGACTGGGCGAGCTCTGTTCTCTTGCAGCAGAGTAGTGAGAAAGGCCTTTCTTTGGTCGTTGGATGCTCTTTGAAGCACAGATTGAAAACCTTGGCAGGAAGGTAAACGTCCCAGTTGGCGGCATGCTGCTCTATCAGATCATTTACCATCCTGTTGTGAAGCAGACAAGTTATTGCTTTGACATGTAGGCTTGATGAGAGAATTTCTAGTTCCAGGAGTGTGTTTAAAGGTGTTCCTTGTATCGTTTTAAAGGAAAAATTCACCAGAAGACACTTTACACTGCTGACAACAGCCATCAGTGACATATTGTTGAGGCTAATTTTTCTTATTGCACATAATATATTGTAACATTATCGATATCAAGGTATGGAGTCAAAAAAAATATCCTGATATCCTAAGGACCAAACCTGTCATGTTATTTCACAAAGGAGTAAAATTAGAGACCTGCCTGTCAATCAGCTGCTGTGTGATCAAATCTGCAGTCTGCCGGTGATGAACTAGAAGAGCAATGTTGATCTTCAGCTGATCTTTCAGTTTTCTGTTGATCTGTCATGTGGACACATTCACATGTGCAACCATGTGAGATACTATCAGCTTTGGCCTCAATACAAAAACCACAGTTAAAGGACCATGCCGGCAATCTTGCATAATTGAGCCCACAATATACAACCCACATATACTTTACATTACTGACCATTTCTCAAAACACACTACTGGAGCGGTAAATTTTATAATGTTTTTCCTACCTTTCAGACTGCTGTTGATTTCAGTTCATTCTGGTAAGCTATTAAAATCAACTTGTAAAGACCTGAAATGCATTTGTATCTTTTTGTGACTTTATTGAACTGGTCCAACACAGAGCTGCACGGAAAACATGTATGTCTCCACCTGGGAATGTAGTCCCAAAAGAAGATGGCTTTTATCAAAAAATAAAACGACTGTCCCTTCTACATTCGGACACGTGTTAGCAGAAGAAACATTGAATTTTAAGGTGGGTGTTATCACCTGAAGATTTAATTTTTTAAGATTAGGGCATTTAGCAAAATAACAGGAACAAAATACAGTTTTATGTTTTGGAAACTGGCTGTTAGTAACATGCATGCGGAGCATTTATTGGGCTTAATCACGCAAATCATCAGTGTGGTCCTTTAATCAATCATGGTATCATAACATGAGATATTTAGTCAGTCAGGAACTCACACTGTAGATTATTTCATGAGGCAGTCTGGAGAGGATTCGGAGCGGGTAGCCAAAGTGGGTGATGATGTCTGTGATTTGCGGCGCCACATCTGAGGCGACACACGACTGCATCGGCACGGCTTCCACCCACTTAGAGAAATAGTCTGTCACTGTCAGAATGTATCTGTGTCCGTTCAGTGTTTGAGGCAAAGGTCCTCTGACATCCAGACCGAGCCACTGCCACAGCTCTTCTACCTGACACCAAAAACATCACACAGAAATGCAAACTGCAATTTTTGTTGTGTTCTGTAGTATTTTATGTATGTATATAACTTATAATAATCTAAGTTCTAGTGCCAACTGTCATCTCTGATAATAAAAATTAAAGTCACGACTATCTAATAACCAAACTTGAGACCCTTGCCATATTTTTACTGTGTAAAAACAAAAAAAATTAATATTGGCAAATACGTCATTATCAGATTTTTTTTCACTTTCAAATACATAATCAGCCTACCACTATTTGTTTTTCTGGATCTTGACACTCCATCTGTGGAAATTACAGAAGAGCATTTGATTAAAATACTTAACAATACAGGAACCCAAGTATTATAGACACAGCATTGCAGTTTAAAATCATATCAAAAACTTACACTTAAATTATCATCTGGAGCCCACTGAACAGCCTGTTGGTGTACATAAATAGAAAGTTTATATGATAATAAACAATAAATGATGAACAAAAAAGCATTTGACTGCTTGTTGTTGAAACTTAGCCCACATTACATTAAAAATAATGCAACAAACATGATCCGATAACTTAGCATACTTAAAGCATTAGTGAGTTGTTTTAGTTTTATGTAGTGAAATGATCAAAAGTCTGATGACACCATCCGTTCTGGTCAATTTCTGAGATTTCTGTCATGTTCTATTATAGAATTACTATGATCCTACACACACACACACGATGACTCACATGTCAGTTTCCTTGGTGGCAGGACAATGAAATGAAATATGTGAATGTTTATCATCTGGGACAACATTTGCAGTCACGTACCTGTGGTAAACAGTAGTCACCATGGAAGAAATATGGAAATGATTCAATTTTCATAAGCCCTTCATCTGTTATAATCCTCCATCTGCCAGATGTTTTGGGATCTCTGATGAAAAAAAGAAAAAAAGAACAGGGCAAAACATTGACGACACAGAGATCCAGATTAATACAAACCTAACACAGAAGGTTTGGCAGTTTAGATGATCCTGTTGTGAATTAAAGAACCATGCCACCTATTTTGCATGTTTGAGCCTAATGTATTCAATTTTCATACACGTAAGGTTACTGACAATCATTTCCCAAAGCATACTACTGGAACAGTGAGTTAAATTTTTTTTCCTGCCTTCCAGACCACCATTAGTTTCAGTTCATTCTGGTACACTATTTAAATCAATTTGTTGATATATAAAATGTTCTTGGAATAGGTAATCCATCATCGTGAACAAGACATATATTCAGGTTTTTTTTCGAAGTTTCATAATTTTAGCGTTTAAGCTAAGCACAGTAAAAAGCACGGAGTGAATGTATGTCTCCACCGGGGAATACAGTCCCAAAAGAAGACCTGCATTTATGGAAAAATTTNGTGAATGTATGTCTCCACCGGGGAATACAGTCCCAAAAGAAGACCTGCATTTATGGAAAAATTTAACTGACCATGACGTCATAAAGCTGCATAACTATTAGCAGGCGAAACATGGATTTTTAAGGTGGGTGTATCGCTTGAATATTTGATTTTGAAAGATTAAGAGGTTTTGTAAAATATCAGGAAAGCTGTAAAACGGTTTCCTTTGGGAAATGGTTGTCAGTAACATGTTTGAAAATTGAATATATTAGGCTCCAGGTCCTCAGTAGAAAGTTGTTTCTTGAAAAAGTAGATGTAAAAAATTGGAATTCTATTATAATGTCAGAATATATTTTGGCATCGATGGTGGAAAAATTAGATTTTGTGGAAGACCCGTAAGCTTCTTTATATTTTCTTCTTTAGCTTTAATTTTCTGTGTCATTGATTTTTTTTATTCTTATATGCACTGACAGAGTTCTAGACTTATTACTTGTTTTTAACTGAAACAAATACCTAAAAAATGTCACAAGAATAATATTGTATGTTGGGCATAATATCAGCTAAACAAACATAAAATAAAGCCTCTGGTGGACTACAGAGGCCAAACGTTTCCCTGTGTTGACATGACATACTCAGCCATTTCTTCCTCTGTCTGCTTTGTCTCTTCGTTCTGGACGACAACAGGTTTTGCTGTAGTGTCTGTTGATGGAGACGGAGCTGAATTTGTCTGAGACGCTTCAACTTTTTGTGACTGAAAAACAGGGAAACAAACACATTTCCTGCTTGAGTGGTCACTTATTTCAGGAGTCTCCACTCTTATTGCAGCTGTGAGCACATAGTATACTGACTACATATGCACATTTTGACAAGAATATACACCACACAGAAAAATTATATTTGAAAAAGAACTAATTTTCTGTGAAGTTGCATCTAATTATAGTGAAGCTGAAAGCATTGTTTAATGATTTTTAGAGGAAATCAGTTGAATGTGAACAATGACAATTGTATCTTACCTTGTATCTCCTACTTCTTGGATTGATGGCAGCCTGGATCAGACAATTACAATGTCATTAGTTACATAAGACTCCTTTTTTTCAGAGAAATGATCACTAACAGCTGAGGAGGAAAATGAAGCCAACTTATCAGATCTCACTGTCAACAAACACAGTATTTGTCCAAGTCAGCCTTTGCATCTTAAATTGGTATTTTCTGAAATATTTTCAAACTTCTACATCCACGGAGTGACACATACCTTCCTCTTCTGCATGTGCTCAGGAAAGGAGAATATGGTAGGAACTGCATCTTCCCGAAGTTTTGTACTTCTGCCGCTTCTGTCGATGTACTGCTCCTCGAAGTGATTACTGCACAGCACAGAGAATCGAGACGGACTCCAGTCCTTCCACTTCATACTAGTGAGCCATTTCTTCAGTTTTCGGTCATTGTACAGTGGAAACCTGCAGTCGTACAAACATTTTTTTTTCAACAATATCAAATCTCAGTTATTCTCTCATGTTTGGATGAAATGCCACACTGAACTCCATTTGATCTTTTCTTAGTGGTCAACAAACAAAAGTTAGTAGTACCTAGTCATAATTTCAGGCTATACAGCCTATACTATGCCTATTACAGTGAGGCCTGGTGTATATATAAAACATTTATAATTCCTATATATTTGATTGGAATTTACTGTCATGAAAACAGCACAACTATGGGAAATGGACAAATATTTCAGCTTTAGATTCACGTCTACCTGGATCTAAAGGTATTAATCTTCTCACATAAACTTAATTCATGACAATTTCGGTAATCAAATAAGCAATTAAGCAATCAATTAAGTAAAATAAAAGCCTAAAGGCTGACTGGTTCCTGCTTCTCGAAAGCGAAGATTTGCTGCTTTTCTCCATTTCATGCATTATTTGGTGATGGACATTTTATCTTATTTATTTATCATTTTAAATGTAAAACATTTATTTGGCTCATTAAAAAATGATTAACCATGTACAGTCCAAGCTTTTTCTCATGTATTTTATGAATGACCCCCGATATAAATATGTAACCAGACCCCTTTGATGCGGTTTTACTGTAAATCTTTACATGAGTAATTTCACTGGTGTTGACACGAAGCTAGCTGCTACATAAACCTGCTAATCTCTGGCTTTTGAAGAAAAAAGTTATCAAAAACTCACTTAAAAAACGTCACATCTGACCCGTAAGTGCTTTCACAGTTGTAGGCGCAACACTTATATCTTCCCATTTTGTAAACTTGTTGGTCACTTTCGGACCAAATATTGGATTTTCTTTCGTTGCTATTTGTACTACTACGGTCAAGTTAGCGTCAATACTACTTCAGCATCCGGCCAAAACGGACGTGACGCACATGAGTTTTATTGTAAAAAGCATAGAAAAAATCTCAAATATCCAGTATTTTACAAAACATAAAAGTGTTTGTTTTTAGTTTCTCCTTTAATAATCCCCATTAATATTTTTTCGTTCAAAGGCATTTTTTAAAAATATACTTTCAAACCGAAGAGGTTAAATATCCGGTAGCACTTCTTCTTCGTGTGGCGTATGAATTGATTATGAAGGCAATAGCGTCCTCTTACGGATGAAGCCTGTTACTGTTAAAGTTATTTTATTGAGCCGCAATTAACATGAAATACTTTGTCACATTTGTGCACAGGAAGGTTAAATCCAATGTCGCTTACAATAAATAACAGAACAAAATTGTGATAAATGACATTTACTTTGTTTATTTTACAAAAGACAACATTTCATGAAAAAACATTATATTTTTTTGTTTTACTCATAGCAGCCTTTCTAAATTTATCACAGGACTACAATGATCCTTTTGTTACTGGAATGTGGACAGTTAATAAAATACAATTAATTACACTTTTTTATACTTAAAAATTGTATTATTTCTGTATCCAGAGAACCTTTAACCATTTTTAAAAAAAGCGACATAAAAAGTTAAAAAAAAAAAAAAAAANAAAAAAAAAAAAAAAAAGGCTCCTGATATCCTTAGTTGCTTTTTGTTTTCCACGCGATCCTCCATTCATCCCAGTCCAGCAGAGTTCGATCTATCTGCCATCCGGCTGCTTCAACTCCTACAAATTAACAGCAGCATTTGTAGAGGTAAAAATATTAAAAAGAAACCTGATGGTTTATAAGATAAAACAATTTTATGCCTGCTCACCCTTGAGGAATGGATTGAAAATTTTGTCCATCAGTTTTTGGCTCTCATACACCATTTCCCAGTGACCTTTAAAAAAGAATAACAGTATGACTGATATTTAAGGACTTCTATTGAAATTAAACTTTTAAAAAATGAATGGAGGTCAAGGCTTACTTTGGCTTTTTTGTATCAGAGATTCTTTGGATGCTTCTGCAGTTGATGCTGCAGGATTCAATGCACTGCTGAGACAAATAGCTTGGCACATCGCTCTGATTTCATCATGTACTGATGCTCCTTGTCCCAAACAAACACACACACAACCTGACAGAAAGACAGCACAGGTAAAAAAACATGTCAGCTATTTCACATGGCAGAACACACTGTTGTTCTGTGGATGATAAATCAGGTTTACATACCATTTCTTACTCCTATGAGGTAAGGCATGCTATTGTTTTCCAAGGCCAAATGAAGTTCATCTTCGCTGGAAAACGAGAAATTACATCCAACTGGGTTGAACTTTTTATGTGTCTATTTTATTTTTACAAAAATGTATTAAATTACCTCTGTACAACTTCTTGTAGCCTCACTCCAAGATTGACTGGCACCTTTTTCCTAAACTCTGTGAAAAACATACATGTTCATAATTCAGACTTGTAGAGAAACTACACAGCACAACCTTTAATAGCAAAGAAAAAAATCAATGAGTTTATGATTCATACCCAAGAAAACTGGTTCTCTCTGATTGGCTGCGGGCGGACTGAGAATCTGTCCATTCCTCAGGTACTGCTGCAGCACAACTGAAAGCCGTGCCTCATTAAAGGTTTCCATGACAACAGAACGAACCGCTTTGTAGTTGGCAAACAGGTGGAGGATGGTGAAGAGGAAGAAGAGGCTGAGAGTAAGTCTGAAGGGCCGTAATAGAGAATGACATAAATACAGAGATGCTCTAAATAGTCTAAAAAAATGTTTTAAATTTATTAGGCACAACTATTCAATCTAAAAAAAAAAATTCAAATACAACCGCCATGCAATTAACTTCTAAATTTAATGTTTTGTTTACACTGTGTCAGAGAGCTGTTTATTCAACTCTGTGATAATTGTTGAGGGTGCAGAGTGGTGTTTTACTGAACTGCATTATATTAAAGGGCATTCCTTATGTTTTTTTCCAATCATTTATAAACACAGAAAGGGCAAAATATTCAAATCAGCTTTAAATATAATGCAATAAATTTACATATAAAGGTAGGATTTATTGCAATGCCGATTGTATTGGATTGGATTAAATTTTTGTACAGGTATCCTGATAAGTGAGTGTATGTGATAATGAAACAGATAATGTTGTCAGAAAGTTTACAATAAAAAAAACCTGTTCTGATCATTTATATCTAGCATACTGTTTTTTCTTAGTGCTTACATTGGGTTGTCAGTGACGAGGGGAATAAGGATCAAACTGACCAGCAGTCCAGCCAGATTCACCAAAGTCTCCTGTGAGAAACGAAAGACAAAGAACAGAATGATTAACTCAGAGCAAATGTGGCTACCAGGAATAATATGGTTTTATTCTCACCCCTGAACAGGGTTGCCAGGTCCAACATTATACATGTAACTGTACCTGGCTCCCATCTTTGGCAGAGATGTCGGCCATGTTGTCTCTGCGAGCCTGATGAACAGTCAGAGCAGCTCTGGTTGCACCACCTGCAACCCCAACAATGGACTACAGGAAGGAAAAAATAATAATACATGCATCCTGTCTTTTCTCCACTGCATGTCATAAAATGCATGAAAAAAAAAAAAAATGCTAACGAAAATAATCGTTGATGGTAGTACCAGTACCTCATGCGAGTTGAACTGAATGATTCACATGTTTTACCTTGAAAATTCCTGCAGTGCACACAATCAAGGTGAAGCATGCAGGAAAGTATGGAGCCAGGATTTCCATGAACATGGCGATGTCGTTAAGAAAGTCAGCAAAAAGCCTAGAAGGAAATACAAACAAATGGGTGGCTTTATGACTATCAATGAACCAAACTCAACCAACATTTGAATCCTATAATATCAAACATACCTCCATTTTTTGGCTTCAGAGTCCAGTTTACTCCTGGAGCAGAGACAGACAACATCAGTGATCACTAAAGGCCCAATCTGTATTTTTTTTATTGACATACATAATTGAAGAATTTGACTTCTAGATGAAAAATTTGCTCCTCAATTTGTGATATTAAAAAATATAGGCCTGTTTTTTAAATGCTGTATTTACAAACATTACAACGTTTCACAGATGAAAAAGTTCCTAACTTGAATATTTTGTCCAAATAAATGTTTAATCTTTCAGCACATATAATGTCAAAAAAATACTGACAGATGGCCATCATAAGACACCAAAGAACCAAATGATGTCCTCAAATTCCTGCTTTTGTCTGTCTAATACCGAAGCATTCAGGCATTCACTTTATAAAGCTGTGAAATAGAGAAAAGCAGTAAATCCTCACATTTCTAAAGCTATAGCCTGCAAATGATTGACATTTTGTTTGACATCAAGCAACCAACTCAGCTCTAAATAAACCTGATCAGTGTGACAAAACACGAATAAAACGGAACTGATTTTTGTGTTTAAATGTTAATCCATCCGTGATCTGCAAATCATTTGGGAGTGACTGCAATCCCAATCCTGTGGTTTGAATTTCAGCGTACGGATGATCCTTTTGTCAATATTTAGATCTGGATTGTACCTTTTAGAGCAATTCTCATCAATGAATTAAGCAAAAATGAGCCTACCCTTTCTGCCAGGCAAACAGGATTCTTCCCAACATTCCAGTGCCATCTACGAGTTAAAAAATTAGTTACATGGCTGCTTGCTGAGTCCCGTATATCACTGTGCGAGTACTAATAAATGAGTTGTGTCAATATTCGAGATGAGTCACCTCTTAGTATCCAGGTGACTGTGGCAGCAGCTACTGTTGCTTCCTGGTTTCCCACGCCGACTCCTTTGAGAGAAGCCTGAGTGGCCAAAGTCCCTGACAGAGAGCTGGAGAAAGCCTGGGGAAAGTGTGGAGGAAGACTGTCAATCTGATGGTGAGGATGATGATGATGATGAAGGTCATGCTTCCAGTATATGCTGTACTGTACCTGCACAGTGTCCCAGAACTGGTACTGCAGGTAATCATTACTAACACTCTCAGGATATCCTTGAGGCAGGAACACACTCTGAAGTAAAATAATATATTTTTTTATTATTAATAATGTGTCAATAAATGTCAAAAATGGTAATAATACTAAAATCATGTCTTAAAATTTTGTTTATTTTGTCTTAATTAAAAAGCAAATCAGGGTTCAATTTAAAATTACATGACACAAAGAAAACAGTAAATCCTCACTTTGAGATGCTAATGCTACAACCTGCAAATGTTAAAACTTTTTACTCAATAAAAACTAAAATAAATAAACTATTACATTTGCCATCATTAATTTTTCTCCTGATCAACTAATTGATTTATGAGAATTTTTTTTTTTTAATCATACACCATGTTCAGATTAACACTTTCATGACAGGGTCCAGTTTGTTTCTAATTTTAATAGCGGGACTTTTACTCGGTGGTGTTACTTCATTTGAATCTGAAAACGTCTCTCATCACTTTAAAAAAAAAGCGTATGAACAGTTTCAGCACTCATAAAGATTTGTTTTAAAGACTTACTTTAAAAAGGCCAACAACAGAGTTCCTTGTTGATCCACTTTCACCTTCATCCCTTCTCCTCTGCATCACTCCATCTTTTGCTACATATTTCCAGGACTCTGCACAGCCGTACCTTTCTGTGGCCAAAACCACAGCTCCATCTTTGTCCATTCTGTAAAAATAATAGGTACTGTAGTCTGAACTCCGCTGGAATATATTTACTTTAAGCGCATTTTAGTCAGACATAGCGAACTAACGTACAAAAGCCTACGTGTCGTTGTACTTCCGTGTTTTTATTCCGCCTTTGTAGCTTGGGGGTTTCTGATTGGCGGGAGAAATTTGAGGGCGGAGCTCCGAGAGAGCGAGAGAGAGAGAGAGAGAGAGAGAGAGAGAGAGAGAGGGGGGCTGTCTTGTTTCCAAATCTGTTGACAAAATTGAGGATTATATTTGGAGTCAAAAGAGCAAACACATCATCTTAAAGGACCATACCTTCCTTTTTGCATGTTTGAGCCTAATATATTCAATTTTCATACACGTAAAGTTATTGATAATCATTTCCCAAAGCATACCACTGGAACGGTGAATTTAAAAATTTTTTCCTACCTTCCAGACCACCACTGCTTTCAGTTCATTCTGGTACACTATTGAAATCAACTTTTGAAACGTGCTTGGGATAGGTCATCCATCATCGCGAACAAGACGTATACTCAGGGTTTTTTTTCGAAGTCACGTAATTTTAGCTTTTAAGCATAATAAAAAACGCAGAGTGATCTGAAAATGCTTCCCAGTGGTGCATTCAAGTGCTGTAGTGAAGAACTGACAACAGGAAGAATTTTCAGATCACTCCATGCTTTTTATTGCACTTAAACGCTAAAATTACATAATTTCAAAGAAAAAAAAAGAGCTGAATACATGTGTTGTTTGCAATGATGGATTACCTATCCCAAGAACATTTCAAGTATCAACAAGTTGATTTTAATAGTGTACCAGGATGATCTGAAACCAATGGCGGTCTAGAAGGTAGGAAAAAAAATTCTGAGTTACCATTCCAGTAGTATGCTTTGGGAAATGATTGTCAGTAACATTACATGTATGAAAATTCAATATATTAGANTTCCAGTAGTATGCTTTGGGAAATGATTGTCAGTAACATTACATGTATGAAAATTCAATATATTAGACTCAAACATGCAAAATGGTCTTTAAACACTTACTTTTTCCTTTTGATAAGACTGAAATGAACACAGTGTTCCTGAATGTGTCACTTGTATCACTTGTTTTCCTTGTGTAGGAATAACCAGAATTGATTAGAAGGCACGTTAATTCTACCTGGCACAGAATGGGTTTCTGACAGCACTTAACTTCTGTTTATGCTCTTCAGATAAAAGCCGGTATGATCCTGCCTGCACACCTGATACTTTTCATGCCCTCAGGACGACCCAGTTTCATCATCATGTGGACTTTGAAACTGTGCCAGCAGTTTCTGATGGAAAACACCATCGTTAATATATTTTGAAATAACATAAAATGATCCATGAGCGTATCTTGTTTCACTGAATTACAATTTTTTTTTTCCTTTTGTGGTCATATGCAGTTTTGACTATTTAATTGTACTTTGTTTTATAACCTCCTAAATCCTTAAATAATAATAATAAAAACAAATTTTCATTCCACACAGTATGCCATCTATATATATTCTGTATCTTTCAAGCTAATTGAAATATTTAACTCAGACAGACACCTGTTAGAATTTGAAAGATGTCTGGCTGCAAGTATTCTTTGTTCATACATGAAGCTGTATTTGATTACTGAATAGATTTAAATGAAAAATAAAGCTCTGTACCTCTGAACAACGCTTGGTGGAACAGCTGGTTTGAATGATGATTCATCATGCCCTGCCTGTGGTGGCATGATGATGAATGAATGACTGAATGAATGAAGAACTGGTGAGACAGAACCACAGCAGATTCCCTCCCTTTTTTGACACCACTGCAGCTTCTTCCACAATGTTTGTGTGTGTGTGTACAGTGGGTGGTGTCAGCTCTGAAATATGCAGTCAGGTTGTCATCTGAGGGACAGATGCAGCTCAGAGAGCAGAGGGAAGCAGGAGTATAGAAAAAAACTGTTCACTAACTTGTGAACAAGAGGCCTGCAGACACACATACACACACCCCACCCCCTCCATTTAAAAAAAAAATTACTCTTCCTGTATGAGGATTCCAGGGTGAAGATGGTTTTAGAAAACAATACCTGCACTGTAATTTTTTGAGCTGTTTTACCTGAGGCAAGGCAAGTGCTAACACCTTTCCCAGGTTCTCAGGAACTAACTTTTACAGGAACTTTTCTAGGAAAGGAGACATGTAAAGGCTACAACAGAGTTTAGAGGAAGACTGGGAGAAAATAGTGACCGAGTGAATAAAGGGAAGAAAAGGTGTGACTTGTGTGTGTGGGCGGGATAAAAGAGGAGAATGTGTGAACAGTAAATGGGCGTGGAGGTTTCACATTGAGTTTTCACAGGAACTTAAGTCAGAAAACTTCAGGAAAACCTTCTTTTGGATCCTGATACAATAACCCGAGCTGCTTTTGTTTGGTTTTTAAGTTCAACTGTCAGGAGTTGGGGAAGAAGCCTCATGTGGCAGCTGTCACCTGTAACCACAATCCGGGAGAATTAGGAGATAAGAAGACGAAACATCTGCAAAGAGTCAACAAACCATCTCATCAGTACTTTAATATCGTGGACTGGATGACCTTAGGAAGTATCTGCTTGAGGCTGAAGTCTGAGGAGTGCATTCAAAGCATTCCATGTACCTTTAAGTAAGGATTCCACACTCATATGGAGTTTAATTCTATAGAAAATGTTCTTTCCAGTTGTATATATCCTCCCTTTTGTTACTAAGAATCACCTGTTTTTGGTTATTTTTAGGATTAAAGAACAAAAAACTTTAAATCTACCTTGATCAAATGAATCTTGAGTCATTTGATTTCCCTAAATTGATCTTTTGCAGCCTTTGCAATCTTACAAACCTATAATAAACTCTTACATTCTGTTGATCCATTTTCAACAAACCGGTCGCAACACACCGGTCTTTGAAAAAAAAATCAGAGATTAGATAAGCTTCTGTTTCATGTTTTGATTTCTCCTTGACAACGTGCCAGCCCAGCAGGTACTTTCAATACTTTTAAAGGTAATCTTACAAGTTTTTCAGGCTCCTTTTATCTGATAACAAGAAAACTTGCCGCACTGGGTCCCATGTTACAACATTCAAACAGCAGGTTCTGTCTCATGCTGCAATCTGGTTTCAGAAATTTCCCACACTCACTGCACACAATATAGTTTGCATGTAGGTCAGAACATGTTCAGACACGTGGGTGACATTCTTCAGAGGTTCTCATCACTGGGAATACACTGCAAATGCCAAATCCTGTAAACAATGTGACAATAAGTGATAGAACAGAATTTGTCAGAATTTGTTGTACTACATAATTCAAAGTTTCAGGAGTTATTTATTATACAGCAGATCGATGACATGAAACATTTTTGCAGCACGTTGCGTCACTAATTCCTGTTTTCCATCATACAGTGCTGCATTCCTTTCTATTGTAGAGATCACATCAAACTTTTCCAAACTATGCAACTGTGTTGTGCATCAAAATTTGGGATTTTAGTTTTAGCCTAAATTATAGTAATGAAGTGGTTTTTAGGCCTACTTCTTCCAAATATTTCTGCTGACTGAGGACAAGGAGCCTTATAACCAATTAAAACCAAGAAAGGAAATTAAATTAAAATTTTTGTCAAAAATTTTGTGTCATTTACATGCATGAGGCAGTCAATTTTGTTTCACAAGCTAAGCACTGATTGTGCTTCAGTAATTTGAAATGATATTCTTAATTAACCCAATTGTGACAACAATCTGAATCAGAAACTACCCAATTTGTGCTTGCTGATTGCCAACTTGTAAAAGGCCATAGGTAGAAATCAAGTAAAGGCATGGCGAATAATCAAACGTAATCAAACTATGAGTCAAGGGGAAATTTCACAGAATTTTGTGACTGACACACTCACACACAGCAATGGTGCAACTTCATAGAGACGTTTCACTTTCTGAATCTTCTCTAGTGTATGGAAACACTGGCTAAAAGTATAGGTGGTTTTCCAGAGCTAACCTGGAAACGGCATGAAACAGTGGAGAAACTCTGATGTTGTGTCTTCGGTCTGTTATCAGATTATGCTTGTAGAGTTCAACTCATATCAAACAGTCTATTTAGAGAATTTTACTTTTCCAGACTATGTGACTGTAGTCAACAATACAAAACAATTCCAGTTTTGTCCCATTCTGTCTGAACTTCATTCTGAAAAGAAACCGGTTTCATTCCTTCATGCCCTCATGGCTTGTTGCCCAGACATTACTTGGTATTTTCATCAATCAAAATTGTAAGTAATCATACTTTACCCATCCAGGGTTTGTCCCTGTGTAGAAGTGAAACAGGTTCCTTAGAAGTCTCTTTACCTTGAAAAAGAAACAACGCTATCAAGTTCAAAACCACAAAGCAGCTACTTCAGCAAATCACAAAAGCTCTTTCTCTTGTTCTTTGCATTTGAAACAAGCACAACTTCTCCTCTGCTATTTTTTGCAGAAATGTCTGCCTCGGCTGAGTCACATCGAGTGGTGGCTGAAGAGATCCCACTGAACACTATTCCAGGCTCTGGTGAAATGGAACACACACAAAATGACACTTCCATACAAATAAACTGCTGCAGTAGGGAGTCTGCTGCCACCTGCTGTGAGGACAAGCACCACAGGAAGCTGGCCATCTGCAGCATCATCTGTGGAATCTCCTGCATCGGGATGGTGGCTTTGATAAATGCAGTCAAGGTATTTTATTTGTTGGCTTTTCATTTTCTGTCACAGGTCACAGTCAATGGCTCAATTCTGCATTCCAGGTTTATGCTGTGGCAAACTAAGCTGTAAATTTCAATATTACAGAATTAATTTGACATAATTTCAGAATGATACACAGAGCATTTTGCAGCTGTGTTCATGTTCACTGCTGTTCTAGGGTGATCTGTCAGTAAAATCATCACACACTTAAACTGCACACTTTCCACCTTAAACCCTCTGTAGTCCAATGCTCTCCACCTTAAACCATCAAAAGTTCAACGCTTTCCATATTAAACCAGTCAACTGCTTTCCACATGAAACCATAAAAGGTTCAATGCTTCCCACCTAAAGGCTCTATAGTCCAATGCTTTTCTCCTTAAACCATCTAGAGTCTAACAGATTCCACCTTAAAGCCTCTATACTCCAACGCTTTTCTCCTTAAACCATCAAGTCTAACAAGTTCCACCTTAAAGCCTCTGTAGTCCAACACTTTTCTCCTTAAAACATCAGGAGTCTAACAATTTCCACCTTAAAGCCTCTGTATAGTCCAATGCTTTTCTCCTTTATCACCACTCCTCCATCACATCCATCAACACTTTCTACCCTAATCCATACGTAGTATGGTCTTCCTTCAACCCTCTGGGATCCAGTGCTTTACTTAAACCATCAACAGTCCACTGTTTTGTAAATCTACTGTTTTCCACTCATTGGACCATCAAGAGACCAACACTTTCTAACTCAAACCATCAATGGTTCACTGCTTTCAACCCTAAGTACTCTAGTCCAACGAATTCCAGCTTAAACCATGAACAGTAATGCTTTCCAGATGGTTTCCTCTTTAAATCAAGTCTTGTATTTTCCACCTTAAACAAACAAGAGTCTAACACTTTCCAAATTAAACTCTAATAAAACATCTTACTTGTAACCCTCATGAAGGCTCGGTGTGCTAAAACAAAAAAAAACAAAAAAAGTCTGCAGACGATAAAATAACACTGGAGCAGTTTGAGTGTGAGACAGCTTTTCATTGTTACATTGCCTTAAGATTTCTGCACCAATATCATTTGCAAAACATTCTAGTAATGCTTTACATCAAATGAGACAAGCTAAAGATGTCGGAGTCCAGCTTTCTCTAAAGCAATTTTGATTGCCTTTGTGTCTGAAGGGCGCTACACAACTAAACTTGCTTTGCCTACAAGCTGTTCAGTTGAGTTTCAACACATCAATGGTGAGCTGGAGGAAAATTTATGGATTTAGTTGTGCTACAGAAAATCAATAAGTGATCATTTCCTGTGGACAGAAGCAAAGTAACGAGTACAAGCTAAACCTCAGACCAGAATCATTAGAATCGAGAACAAATCATTACCAACTAGATTGTTGTCAACAGTCAAGATTTTCTTATGCATTCGACTTATGTTTTCTAAACTTTATTACAATCTCTTCTTGGTTCAACAGGCTAAACAGGCCCAAAAGGCAGATGATCCAAACTCAGTTAAGAAATATTCCACACGTGCAAGAAAATACAGCATCATTTCCATCGTGGTGTGGGTAACAATCCTGGTCTTTACCCCCATATTAATGGTGCTGATTTCATACCTTGTCACTCTGATAGACTGATAAACTGCAGATTAACCATGGATTGTCTTAAATCTGGATTTGAATGGTGAACCAGAAAGAACAAACTGTGCAAACCTGTTCATTAAAGTCAATATGAAGAGGCTGCATTAGTTTGTTTCTGGTATCGGCCGACACGTGATGACCCAATGACTGCTGGACCAGCTCAAGCCTTTCTACTTCCTCACCACAGATTTTTTTTTTTTAAAGTGACTCATACCTTTTGTACAAAAACACCTTTAGACAGTTTTATATATTGCAATATTTATTTATTTTTTTATATGTGAACATATAAGCAATACCAAAACTAAATGGACATATAAAATACAGCATAAACTATAATTTGAGGTTCTAGAACAAAGTTTGACACATACATTATATATTAAAGATTATGCTCAACATCTGCTGATAAAGACCCAATCTTTAATAAGCCACTGAAGTTCAATCTACTCCATTTTATATATGTAACAACAGATACTACAGATGGTAATAAATTAGTTTACCTTAGAGTGAAAACATATCAAAATAAACTTTTAAACAACTGGGTCTTTATTGGAAATAAAGACAACATGGCAGTGCTTTAGTTAACAATAACTCTGCCTGTTTCAGCAACTTATTTTCTCTGCATTATTGCATTATGAGCTTCATTCATGTCATATGTATCAATATGCTGTATATTTATACAAACCTATGAAGCAATAAACCTTTTATTTAATAAAATGACAAGAACTTTTGTGTTCCGAGTTATCTGAAGTGTTTTGACGTGCCCTCATAAAAAAAAAAAAAAAAAAAAAAAAAAAAATACAAATAGAGTATATACAAAACATGTATTTAAATAGCAAATTTTACAGTTAAGGCAATTTTATATAAATTTGGCAAAGGTATGACCAAATAGTACACAGGTAGTTTATCAAGAAGGAACATTTGCAACACAAATATAGATACCACAAAAACAAAGATCCAGAGAGAACCACAGGCTATAAAAATTAACAAAAGATTATAAACAGAGGAATTTTGACAACTGCACTCTGGATTCTAGGTTTTATACAGCATAAACTGCTTAAACCATTAAATTACTGACACAAATGTTGAATGCTTTCTGTCCTGAGCTGAATATAACTATCTATGCTGTACATGCTGCTTGCAGACAAATCTAACTGTAAATAGAATTAATGGACAAACTTAGATGCTGAATGGACGAATACAAAATCTCTTTATTGGCATGAATCTAACAAAAAACAGCTGCCTTTGGAAAATAACACAATGATCTTGCAAGATCAAATTAATATGATAATACACTGATTTCTCTCAACTGAGACCCTTCAATAAATTTATTTTAGGGGAGAGGAAAAAAAAAAAAAAAAAAAAAAAAACAGTCCGCTTAAAGAAGAGGTCATACTTACAAACAGGTTGTCTATCTTGTATGAAGTCTCAGCATGTCTGAGAAAAAACTTAAAATAAACAAAATAAACAAAAAAAAATAAGCAGAAATACTATTCAAGAATTTAAATTAAGAATGATAACGTCAACTTATCGAAGATGTATGGGATGGCTGGACGGTAAAAGTTAAGTGCAGAAATTAGCACAGTAGCAGATTTATAATGCATTTTAACACATATATGTATTGCCAACTTCTGTGTATTGACACATTTCTGGTGCTATGTTGTGTCCTTCAACTTGTAAGACACGAATGCTACAATATGACTTTATAATTTTCAATAATTTGTCACAAATAGACCGTGTCAACAAATGAGAGCTGAAGAGTCACTTGAATCTTCATGTTGCAAAAACATTACATTTACTTTCAAAAGTCATAGACAGCCTTTATCTGTTTCAGTGGGTTTTTTTTCTCACTTTTATCTGCTGAATTAAATCACTCAATCTGTTAATTGTCGTTCTGATCATAAACGAGCCACAAATCCAGCTGCTCCAGCTTCGCACAGAGAAGTGAGTCGACATCCTGCACGCTTATGGACGGTTGGTCTTTAGGATTTTGGTAGCTGCCTCGTCTTGGCCTGGAAGTACCTGCTTTCCCAACCCCAACAAGTGGCTTCTTTGGTTTTCTGGCTATGCCAACCTCCGGGAATTCCAAAAACCGCCTCACGCGTCTCTGTCCAAACAAGGACTCAGAACCATTCCGGCGACTGAGCGGCATCTCGAATATAGTCTCCAACCGACTAAAACACAAGTAAGAATATCTAATCAATGGCTGAACACATAGTACAGACATATTATTACTAAATTTAATGTGAACTGTTTTTAAGAATATGCTGATAAACTTTTTCAATCCCAATACAGACTGCAGAACTCTGAGTATCAATACAGCCACAGTCCTCCTTTGTTTAATATGTACAAGTCTAAACGCAACTTCTTTATGTGGACACATTTTGCTTGGGATAATAGTTCCAGTTTAAGATTATAGAACATTTTGAGTTAAACCGGTTTTGCTTCAGACGAGTTTTGTATATTTTACAACATTCTCAGAATATTTTCCACCGAGTATTCAAAACATCAAGTATTAATAGCACTCAGTGTAACATTTACTAATATGACCATGTATTTGTAATGTAATGTTTGTATGCCTCCTTGAAATACTTCATGTATTATGTGTCATTTAACAGGTTTGTACAGCAATTATTTTAAATGTTGGCTTTACCTTTCAGGGGGTTTGTTGAAATTCTTATTGGTGTAAATTTCTTCCAAACTAAACTCCTTCTTTTTCACCCTGTCATAAAACATGCAAGAAAAATATAAATGACACTACGAATCATCATTGATAGAGAAAGTGATCAATAACAGCAGAAACGTATTGATACTGATGAATTTCCTTTAAATGGTAGATCAGCTTGTGTCTGAGGATAACCAATCTACTCTCATACTCTAACCTAATTTTAAGAGGTAGAAAGTGACATTTGCATGATCTGTTCATCAAGTGGTGTGCTGCATTGCATTCAGTTTGTTTCCAGTGAAACATGCAGCTACGCATTATATCAGGAATTTTTGTGAACTAAAATGTTATGTTTACTGTTTTACTGAAGTATTAAATGACAGTAAATAGCAGTAGTATATTTTGACAAAATTGTCAGTAGCGTAACTTGTTTGCAAGTTGTATTCATTCCACTCAAACATGTAAAACCACCGGTATGGTCCTTTAACTGAGCTGACTAAGTGTTTGGCCCTAGTAGATTAGTTTTTTGTGTTTGTGGGGCGGGTTTTTGTTGTTGCTAAATGGAAACAGTTATGTAATCAACTAATGTGACAAAACGTTGCAGTGCTGATACACAGTGTGTGTGTGCGTGCATGCGTGTGTGTAAATATATACAGAGTTCATACCTGATCGGTCTGGGCAGACCCATGGGTGTGAGGTTGTTCTGTGGTTTTGGCAAAGTTTTGCGAATCCTAATAGATGATACCTTCCCCCGCTCCTCATGCTTTTGTACCACCTGTGACAATGAACAAGATGATGAAGTAGTAGGAATAACAGCACTGCTACATTTTATGTAGCACCAGCAGAGACATGGTGGAACATGTGAGAAGAGCTGATCTACTAATGTGATTAATCTGCAGGCAGCAAGGCTTAGGTTTATCATAATGTGATAGAAACATTCAACCAGTTGGAAATAAATATTGATCTAAACCGGAAACAGCTTAGTTTGAAACACTGTATTAAAAAAAAAAAAAAAANTTAAAAAAAAAAAAAAAATCATTGATTATAAGAGGGAGTTTTCCTTCACCCTGCAGAAAGTGGCAAAGACCGACTGTAATCAACATAATTTAGCTGAAGAGAAACTTAAAAATGGGAAAAATCTTTTTTCATTTGATGAATGATCTTCAAATCTAGCCCCAACCCTGCTGAAATAAGCCCAATAAAAGAAATTGCATGTTCCACTCCTCAAATTCTTACAATAGCACCAATATGCATAAGATGTCACACAATTTAAAATATATTTAAATTAAAAATATATTTAAATTGTGCAAATAATCAATACCTTGATTTCAGAATCAGACAGAGCCTTTTCCTCTCTCAACCCTGCATCTTCAAACTCCTGACTGGAACAGCTCGTGTCCTCCCCATCGTCCTCCTCCTCACTCTGTAATCTTCTCTCAGTCACAAACTTCAAGGCATTTCCACTGTAAAGAAGTCATGAAGTCAAATCAGTACAGCCAGAGAATCACTTGGATTATCTTGAAGATGGACGCAAGAGCACACAACTGTTACCTGCTATTTGGGGTCATAATAGCACCTGACATGTCAGTTCTTGGAAGGTGCCACGTGGAGCTCGATGGGGATGTAGACAAGGAACCACAGGCGATCGGAGAGGAGACATGACCACAGGTGGTTGTGCTGGCAGAAGAGCCTCTGTTCTCAAATTTCTTAGAGAGAAAAGCCAGGGGGCTTGAAAGAAAACAAGAGGCGAGAGCTGAGAGGGAAGTGTTGGGACAAAGCACAACAGTCGGAGACAGGTAATGAGAGACGCCATCATACGGGGTGGATCTTCTGGATGGATACACCTCCTTACGAAGGCAGAGAGGAGCGATCTCCCTCTCCACTTCAATGCTACAGACGGTGTGCCGCCGAGTCCGCCGTAAAGACTTGTGGGCATGAGAGACATGCGTAAAGCGGGAAGTCTGGTGCTGGTGTGATGTGTGAATCCTGGTGTGCTGTGGTGAGTGCAAAGAAGACGTGTCCTGGTGGAGGAAGGAGGGAATCTCTGGGCAAGAGTAGCTGCGCAACAAGTGCCTTGAAAGGCTGCTGTCTTTTAATGAACAGGTCCCTGCTGTTGTTAAATCTGCATCATCTGTAATGTCAGAACTCGTCACCTCTTCTTCTGAATTTGTGACGCGACGAAAAATCCTACTTTTTCTCCTTTGATTATCTACTCTCCTTGGCTTATTTTTAACCCTTCTTGCGCTACGCTGCAGCTCGGAGGCACTGATGCCGACACCATGTGTACACGACTCGTTTTCAGGTTCACAGGTTACATCTCGACTGTGATTATCGACTTCCACATCAACAGGGAATACATCGTCTGCCACAGAGTCAATAGCTGTTTCTTTCTGATCCATTAACCTTGCCATTTCCGGTTTATTCAGTTGTACAAAACAGTCCAAGTATGACTGGGAGGGTAAAGAAACTGGTTTCTGCTCATTTTCAAATGGTGTCATTTCAAAATATACAGGGTCCACCGACATCTTATTCCCTCCTTCTTTAGACTGGCTTTCTCTGCCATCAAAAAGCTCGCCCATTTTTTTCGTCTCTTGAGTTTCACCTAAACTAGATTTAACAGCACTCTCAAAATTCTTTCTTTGTCTCTGGGACAGCTGTCTTAGTCTTGTTTTCTCAACATGCTGAGAGGATTGAAATTCTGTGGATGTGGATTCTAATGGCTCCACCAACGTGACTGATGACGTAGATACTGAGATGCTGTCCAGTTCTGGAGTTGAAGTCTCAGATTTTTGCATTTTCCGTTTCAGTGGTTTCTTATTCAAAGTTTTTAACTTGCTTGTGCTCTGCAGTAGCTTTACCTCGACAGGACTGACAAGGGCCACTAGTCGCTGCTCTTCCTGGACTTCTTTTATCAAAGAAGCCTTGGTAGTTTCCAAAGTCATATTGGTATCATTGTTTACATCAGGTTTAACATGACTGGTCTTTGTTTTTAGTCTTTTACTGGAACTGCTGGTCTTGCTCTTTGCACTATTGTCCTTTTGGTTATTCTCTGACGCATGACTGCTCTTTTCCAGTGAGCAAACTGATGTAGAACTTGGCTCTGTGTGCAACTCCAATTCATGTAATGTTGCAAGCATTTGCTGTCCACCTTGGCCTTTCCCATTCCTGTTTGCACATTTTGAAACAACCCGTCTTCTGCCAGCAGGATTCAGCATTACCTCACCATCTGTGATTGTATTTGTTGGGATAACTTTATTACTTGGTGATCTCAGCACTTGCAATATGCCACTGTTTGAAGCCACATTTAACAATTTCGTGTTTTTTGTCTCTTCTCTATGTGTATCCGCTGGTGATCTTTTCCTCTTCACCACGGTTTGGGAATGAGAGGGCATTTGTAACCTTCTCTTGGCTTTTGCAAGACTTGCAGCTGAGTGTATGTCACTTTGTTTATCTGGGATTAGCTCTCTCTCTATTTTCTGGGAATCCAAATTGGACTCATTCACACCATCATAACAAGAATTATTCTGAAGGCTTTTCTGAACTAAGAGGACACTTTCTATTTTATCACCATCACAATCATCATCAGGAAGGCAAACTGTTTCACAGGATGGCAATGAATGAGACTTAACGTCACTTGGGTCAGCAATGATCATTTTCACTAAATTTACGTCAGAAAAGTGCTCACCGTTTTCCTCAGGGTCAGACATTTCCTTTTCAACTGCAGACTGAAAAGTTTTAGAGGAAACATTCTGTAACACAGATCTATTACCTGTGCATTTTTTAGGAAGCAGCTTAAGCGTTCCTCTAACTTTGCTTTTCTGGGCTTTCATTTCATTGGGTATCTTCAAATTAGACTCATGTGAGGCACTTGAATTGACAGATGGCTGCAACATGAGAGCAGAGGACGATTTAAGTTCCAAATGTTGCCCTAAAGTATTGCAGGGTACGGGACTGTGTTGCAAAGGCACAGAATCTGCAAATTTATCTGCTTGTTCAGGGCTTTGTGTTGGCAAATCTGGATGAGAATGTTTAAGAGCAACAGGTTTGAGACTTTGTCCACCCTCTGCATCACTGAGCCTTATTTGAGACAAAGAACTCAGTTTATCGGTTTTAGCATCCTCATTCACATCCTCGCTTTGTCCTTCAAATATTCTGCTTGGTTCTGAGTGTTCACTGTTAGTTGTTCCAGCAGATTGTGGCTCATATTGATCGAGTTTGTCTGGATGTTCCATAGACGGAGGTGGACTATTAGCTCTGAAGAGTTTAACAGGACTCATGACAATCTCTGTAAAACTTGCCATCTTTGACTTGAACGTTTGAAAAAATGGACCAATCACCCAACTCTTTGGGGCAGATGCATTGTCAGAAGTGTGTCTAACAGTCAACCCCTCACATGTATCCATGTCAGACTTAGGGACATCAAAAGCCAACTGTTCCTTTAGATTTTCTGTGGCAGACACATTTGTTTCCTTTCCTGGACTCTGGTCCGTGTCCCTACAAGAAACAAACACAGAAAGGGGCAACTTAATTTCATTAATTTCAAATAAACACAAATCACTAGGTTAAAAATGGTGTCACTACACCAATTATCAACAACACCAACATCTGAGCATCCTGTGATGCATTAATGTGATTCCCGATACAAAGAGTTTCTCTCCATTTGTTATCCTGCCACTTAGTGATGCTTTTATTGTTAATAACTGATTCTATTCAGACTTTCAAAACAACTTACCTAATTATGGAATACTAGAAGACATTGTCTAAGCAATTACATCATATATAGTTTGCAAATTCTAACAAACCATCTGTGGTCAGTAGCTGCTTTTTTAGATGATGCAGCTATTAAAGAAATGATCGCTATGTATGCTCAAGCTTAGAAATACAAGATTTCTCACTTACCCAGCTGGACAGTCTGTTGCAAAATTTAAGTTTATTCCATCCTGGAGGAGAGAAAAAAAAAAAAAAAAAGNAAAAAAAAAAAAAAAAAAGTTGAGGTAAAACTGGAAGAGGGGCACAAAGAGCTCAAGCAACGCCAAAAATAAAAACTGAAAATTTGTCACCATTATATTTAGAAAATCTCATATAAATTCATTGGAACAAATATATATTTAGAATCATTGATTATAAAAGTCCTTCAAGAGTTATTTTTGGTTGCCTAAGTGCAATCAAATAGAAACAGTAATAAAAATTCATCAAAGTATTCTATTCTCAAAGTATGAGCAGTATGACTTTCCTCCCCTTCAGTTCCTTTCAAGTGAAAACAGTCTATTGCAACTAAATGAACGTTATTCAAATAATTTAAAAGAAACAAATGCTGGGTTGCATGAACTTTGAAAAACCCTGTTCATGAGTGATGCTAACTCTAGTTCTCATATCAGCCAAATTACTTGCTACTTCCAAGTACTCAGTTACTTATATTAGTTCTGAAAAAAATTTATTGGTGCATCACTGCCAATAAAAAGAGCAGACTGACAATACACTGTAGTCTATAATATCTGAGGTCGAAGGTTTAACAGGTCATATTAAGATACTCGACTGCCTGTTTGTGTGAGGTGCAACAGACCATGAAGGAGGACTAAATCACTCGATTAACCCTCACACCTCACGTACACGTACAGTACAAATCTCCAATGTTGGCAAACACAGTTCAGCTTCTGCACAAACACTGTAAGAATTAAAACATTTGAAAAAAAATAGCATTAAGGACACAAAGACAGACAGAGGGATGCCGAGTTATGGCGCTTAAACCAAGTAAAGATAAATCTGACCTTGTTTTTTTCTTGTACGTGTGTGCTTTCCACTCTGAGCTGCTTGGACTGTGACACTTGCACCTACAAATTGAGAGATGATTTGATTTTGAGCACAGTATCAATAATGACTTATTTCATTATGAAGAGCGTCTGAACAGGGATTTAAGCTAAAACTCTTACCATGCTGTCACTCTCTCTCTTTCTCTTGGAGGGTGATGTGTTCTGTCTGGACAGTTTCTGGGCTGCTACGCTGTCTGTGTGGCTCTGCTTTTTAGGAATCTGACCTCTGAGCCCTTGAACGCGATCACTCTTCCTGTTTCCACATATGTCATCATTCCCACAGCTGTAATTAAAAAAAAAAAAAAAAAAAAATAGGGTTTCACTCTACAAACAGCATTTGTGTTTTAAAAATACTAGAAGAGGTTTTGTGCTGCAAGTCTTAGGGGTGCACAATATATCAGTCAGCTTGTCCTATTTTCATATCTATATATCTATATATCTATATAGATATATATATCTATATACATACATACACATATATATCTGAACCAATGACAGTTATTGCCTGCATTCTAGTGCAATATATCACGCATATTATTGATAATCTAATAACTACTTCTGCCAAGGAGGTTATGTGATCACTGCTGTCTGTTTGTCAGCAGGACATGTTCTTGTTTTGTGACTGTAATCCGTTTAATTTACAAAATATTAGCCTATTTTAACAGACTGTCAGCCTTTACAGAGAAGCTTCCACCTGCTGTGGAAGATTTTCTACATTTCAGATGAAGAAATCTGCACTCGTCTCCATCAGTAATTAAGGACATTTAGCAACTGTCTAGTTTCAAAATAAATCAAGACGTAAAAATAAAGCAAAGCTTTATAGACACTAATATCATGATGGATATCTGCATCACTTCAATGTGAGCATCCCTAACAAGTGTCTGAAAGTCTGTAAAAAAAAGAACAAAAACTTTGCCTCAAAAAAAAAAGAGCAAGGAGAGAAAAACATATCAAGAGCAAAAGGTGCGAGCAGAACTATACCTGGGAGTGATGGAAGAAAGGGGAAGGGGAGGTGGTGGAGGTTCATTGTAAGGGGGTGCACTACAGAAAGGGTTTGGGGGAATACCATCTTCATCCATTGGACAAGCTACTAGAGGAAGCAAGTCAGAGGAATAAGTCAACATCCCCTTTCTCTTTTTGTCTCTGCCTTGTCTGCCTTCTTCTGTAAACAACAACAGAAAAAAAAAAACAAAGAAACAAAAAACAACTATGCAGGGTATCAATTTATTGTGAAAACACTGTAAAGCAGCTCTTACAAAATGAGGCTTTACTTACTAATTGTCTAGGATGAAGCTTTATCCTGTAATGAAGAAAAATAACAGTAAAAATGTATATCTGTATTAAATGTGGCTATGATTCAAATTTTATTTTTTAACCACAATTCAAAAAATTATAAATATAAATTAGAAAACAATTTATTGCCAAAAATATAAAATTGGCATTTTAGAGACGAACTGATCAAATCGTCTCACTCGTTACCTGTTTTATGGCGTTAACCAATACATCAGTTCTATCTGACCGAAAAGTCAATCTGTGTAAAGTTACAGCGACCTAACTTAGCTAACTATCTTTGCTAGTTCGTTACACAAAGATAATTGCACTTTTTTTGTTTAAATTCCAAAGCATTTCAAACGAATATTTTTAATTGTCAATGACGAGTTAATCAAAATGGAGCTAGGCCTATTTGCTGGAATAGTCTCGTCTCAAATTCAAAGTTTCATATGTGAGCTAATATACGTTCCTGTTAACTAATAGTGGTTATCTGACCTGCCTTCTCAGCCTGTAGCTATGATTTAGAAGCTTAGTGAGTAATTCATAAGAAATTTGAGAAAAAGTCACATCTGAGCTGCGCTTTATTGTAACTCCGTCAGCACTGCACGGTTTTAGCTAACATCGATATTCAGTTTCTGAACCAGAAAATAGCCGTAGCCGGGAACTGTCACGTTTTCTTACGTTTTAAACGCTTTCTGTTGGCTTACTGAATACACCCACAACTTAATTTTATGTTTAGTCATATAACGTAAAAAATACTTACCAGAAATGTGTTTATAGACGCGGGTTAGAAACATGAGCTTATCGTAAACAAGACATGCCGGACGGCGCCCGACAGCGACCCGCAAAGATACCCGTTTATACAAATCTACCAACAGACAGGATGGTCATCCAATCACAGCACGAAGTCGCTTTCCGCCTGCGGAAATGTAACCAATGAGTGTAGGTTTTGAGAAGTCGTGGCTAGAAGACAACCAATAAGAAAGCGGGTGACATGTTTTAGTCTTTTATGTCCCCGAGTGACCTAGAAACATTTCAATAAACCAAGACATTGAAATTATTGACAAATATATAGAATAACTCTGTATTATTCTACTAGTCAAAATACGTGCGGTCAGAATGACGAACTGAATGTGGCTGATGTGTAAATATTTCCATTTTCATCATTTTCAGACGTCAAAATGTAATGGCAAGTTAGAACGCATTTATATCATTTTAACTCATCAGACATGTTGTTCTTAATATTTAATCTGAGCATGTTTTCACAACCCATTTCATTAGATCTGTTACAAAAAAATGGGCAACATCAGTCTTTTCACAACAAACTGCATTTCTGCACAAAGTTCTGTTGACTAATAAGAACCACAACTCATAGACAAACATCAGCATTTCAACGGTGTTAGATAATAACCACTTAACACGTGTCCATATGAGATCATAGGTATATCTAGTGCTTTTGTAACATGAAAAAAGATACAGCTTTAATTTGAATTATCTCAATATACAGCATAATAGTTTTTAGAATTCTTGGATGAAACATTAATATATCACTGATGACAAGATGAACAGTAGTTTGACAGAATTCCCTATGAATCTTTGTGTATATATAGCAAGATTCATCCATTCCAATATCACCAGAAAATTAATCATCTGCTATTTCAAACAAATGTATCTAATAAAATAACAAACATTTGCCAGGTATTATAACTCATCAAAAGTGGCATTTTTTTTGCTTTTCTGTTTTGTGTAATCACCAATTAGATGACAAAAGTTGTCTGATCTAAGAGGCTAGTTGCAGCTTCTGCTCTCTGCATAAATACCCAACTGTGAATTCTTAAAGGTACTGCATTTCCTATTGCATATCACTAAACATATGACCATCAGGTAAACTGATGACAAAAATTTTTAATCAACAAAATTAAAACAGACATTGATGGGCATTATAATTAACTCAATATGTATTTTAGCCTTCGGATAAAACAAAAAAGAATGTCTCTTAATGACACCACACAGATGAGTTTTTTTTAATTCAAAAACACTGAGAAAACAAGGCTCTGGTTAAAATGACAGCAAAGCACTGGATAGAGACGATAAACATCAATGTTGACAGTGCTCATGATGGTTAGAATTTGCTTGATTTTGCATATAAATCATGTATAGAGCTCGAAGTCGAGTCTCTTGGAGCTGTAGAACTGAGAACCCTCCTGGTCCAGCCTCCTGCAGTAAACACCACTGCTGAAATAGCCTTCATCCACCCAATCCTGGAAAACAGACAAGAAGCTTAAAACCCACCTGGCCACAAAGTGCACAGGTGTATTTCGATGACCTACATACAAAAGAATTGTTCTACAATGTAAAATTCTTTGAAGAGAATACCTGCATCTGCTGACTGCTGAAGGGCCCATAGACTTCTGAATTCTCCTTATTTTCCCATTTGTACTCCCACAGCACTCCATCATTCACTGAGAAAAGACAAAACAGGATGAAACTAAAGAGTTTACTTTTTATGTTAGAGGCAAACATGCAGCAGGAATATAGGTCACACTGAGTAACCTCGTTTGTCATCCTCTTCCTCGTTCTCCTCTGATCTGCCACTGTGCTTCTCATCAAATGTATCTCCAAACATATCAAGTTCATCATCTTCATCATGACCACTCATAGCTGGCTTCTTCTGGCTCATGCCCTTCATGAGATAGGCCAGCTTTTCATATGTTTGTTGATAGATCTCAAACATCCCGGATGCAACCAGTCTGTCAGCTAAAGCTGTGAGTCTATCCAGCTTTTCTGTATCCCGTTTGTTCTCCCCTATGCATTCACTCTCTTCCCTTAGCTTTCCTTTCTTACGTCCTCCAAGGCCACCTAGCCGACGGAGTGCTGTGGCAACTGTCTCCCCAGGTAGCAACATATCGACCAAAGCTTCAGTGAGCTGATGCTGCGTGTAGGATGCCAGTGGATCCTCAACAGGCTCCTTCTCCACCTCCTCCTCCTCTTCATTATCTCCATTTTCCTGCTGCTCCTCTCTCTGTTTCTCGTCCTCAGCCTCATCCTCATCGCCTGGTCTGCGTCTACGTTTGGCTGCGAGACCTTTCTTCTTTTGCTTGAAGGGCTGTTCTTTTATTCTCACCTGGAAGAAGGAAAATGTATAACTGCACATTTCTTAACAATTATTCAAACATGGTGCAAAAATCTTTAAAATGCAATTACCCAGTCGATATTGTCAAGCCAGTTGTCTCTGATCTGCTCATCCTTTTTGATAAAATAGTTTCCCTCAGAGTCAAAGTGTCCCTCCTGCATCTCCTCTTCCAAGTTGAAAGGCGTAATGGAAACACCCTCATCAAAGTCAATTGTTGCCCCCTCCTGACCTGAAATAAAAGCTTTTCTACATTTAGGCAGATCACTATCAGGCTACACTTTTGGTATTTATATGTTATATTTGTCTATAATAAAGGGGATCCCTTGAAATTCACTCCTATTTTAAAACGTAATGCAATTTTGTCTTAAAAATGGGAAAGGAAAATTGCTGATTTAATGAAGAACACAAAAAAATTGTAATTGTGCACACAGACATTTGTTAGCCAGTCACAGTCTAAATAAAAAATGGTCAATACATACCCTCCACATCATCACTGGCCAGAATGTCATATTTTTTGCTGTTTGTGTCATCTCCTTCATCCTCTTCATCGCTGTCAAGGGAATGTTTGCCCTTGAATCGGGAGCCAGGTCCACTCACAGCCTCACAACTCTGATTCAACAATAAATAAAACCAAAGTTAAATGGACAATATCACATAATTCAACAGCAACTGTAATATAGGGCATCTACAGTAGGTATTTTGCAGGAATCATTTACTCATTCCTTTGTATAGATATCCTACAGGACATAACAACTCAGATTCTCTGGTGCAAACCAATAATGATGCAGCGCACCGGTCCGTCTGTTCATTTAAGTTATGCAGAGTTTGATATTAAAATGACTGATGAGACAATAAAAGTTCTGTGCACATTTGAGTTTTGTAAATAGAACAGTTCAATAACAGGCAAATTATATTGTAAGTTAAGTGTTTGTACTGTTAAAAATAAGTCATTATAAACTGGTCATAATGCAGAATGTTACAGGTGCTCAAAGTCAGAAAAATCCAATCCAAATTGAACAATCAAATGGAACTAATTCATTTTGCTCCATCTATCAAAAATGCATCTTTTTTTAAAAAGTTAAACTGCTCTACTTTTGTCTTCAACTTAAGCAGAGATCATAGTTTAGACTGGAGTACTACAGTGAATTTTAATCTCAGTTTAGAGAGGACTGAACGGAAAAGGAAGATTAAAGCAATTCAATCTAGTTTTAGGTTCAAATTAAACCTTACAAAGAGGTTTAAAGTATTGGTGCAACATAATTTTAAAATAAAAGCAGACATACATGACACATCAGTAGTATAATCCCTCCTTAAACACTTTAAACATCAATTCGTTTACCTTTTTGTTTGGGAGGTCTTCATCCAGGTCAACGTCCCCGTCACCATCTTCAAATGTTACCTTTCTTTTCGGCATGTTGCTGCAGAGGAAAACACTCCTTTATTACAGAACATAACGAAGCTAACGAATAAACGGCTTAATCTGAGCTGCAAATGGCTGGTTTGGAAATTAAATCGGGCTTTGTGTGGTTGTTAAATTGAACTAAAGAAAACATATTAGCATTGTTGCTAACTGTTAGCAAACAGCAGTAGCAGGCAGTATTTATTACAGCCTAAACTCTGATTAAAGGCGAGATATCACTTCGCTAAGTACTTAAATGTGACTTCCATGCATCGCTGATACGACAGTACAGAAATAATGCAGCTAAACTAATCTGAAGCAGAAAAATGCGACAAACCTTTTTAGAAATTATTCATGCGACGTTCGTTGTGGTTTCGCGTTCTTCTTCTGCTATTTTGGCGATGGCGATTGCGCATTATCGCCACCTGCTGTCCGGAGTATGAATCGTCAACATAGTGATCATACTTTTCCTGTACATTTTATGAATCAGCACTGTTGTTTTAAGTATTATTAAATTATTATGAAATGGCCTGTAATTTCATATTTAAATATAATCTTAAATTTAAGATTACTGAATTGTATTATTAAGGTTTCTTATAATTCTGAGAAAATGTCTAATTAAAATCAGCATTTTGTGAATAAACTTGTAATTCTGATATTAAATATTTCTGACTCATTTTAAAATCAATCTTTGAACATTGAGATTATTCATAAAATCACGAGTTTTATCTCATTTAATCTCATTATGGCTATGCCAGAAATTCAAATGTATATCTAAGCTGTGCAGCTAAACTACAACCAAAAGAGCCCTGCATTTAGGGCTCCTTTGGATTTGATAGACACATTAGGTTATAAAGGATGAGTGACAAAATAAAGCAAAACATGCTAAGAAATGTAGTCTCACGTTCATGAGGTCATGCATTTGTATCCCATAATAACACAACCTTAAAACAAAGGCACTTGGTTTTATTTGTATTAATACCAAAATTATTCTTACTAGGGAAGTGTTAAAGAGAGGGGTGAAATTTGGGCAGAAGCTTGCTCTAAAGGCAGAAAAGAATATTTGAGATGTTTAATAATGTAATATATCATGGTGGCCCATATCTCAAAGAAGCTGTATGCGCATCCCTGAACACCCATCTACCAGGGGACATTCAACAGCTGCACCACAAACCATTGAGACTAAAATAAAACCCATGAAGCGAAAGAAATGTACCTTTTGCACAGAATGTGGAAGTGAAAAAACTGAGGCAGAAGCATCAGACACTACTTCAACATTCAGCATCTCATTTCCACGTACAAAGTATTTTGAGGAGATACTGTAAGGGCACACTGTTTGGTTCGGCTGAGTACGAACCTACTTGTGCGAAGAGGAGAGAGAATATAATGTGTCAGGATTTAGTTACCAGGAAGTGGGTCGAGTTATTTATATTTCAACACTCATCCTCTAGTATCCAAGGGTGGTGGTAACCTGAAACTTTAGATTTAAACATTGTCTTGCTCTAGATGCATCCTGCTGGGGAAAAACAATTGGCTGCATCTTTAGGAATGATGAGGACCAGAAAAATATATCTATAAATGTAAATAATGTGAAGACTGGGTGTGTGGAAGGGGACCAAGACCCTGTGAGGGATTCAGCTTTGGCAAAGGTAAGTCTGAGTCACTATTTTTTGTTCTCTCTCTCTATTCTCCAAGTCACATTGTAGGAGTTTGGTGCGACATGCAAATGTGTTGTTTTATGGATATTAAAAAGTTTAAATATTCTACTGTATAGCATATTTATTGGTGCAGTTTGTAATACTTGAGTTCACCTGTTTGTCCTTGCTGTGTGTCAACATCAACCATCACAATTTCTGAATTGAAATATTGAAGTGATAATTACAAACAGGTTGCTTAAGTATTTCAGTTACAGGTGCAAGAAGAAAAAGCCTACTGAAGTACTTACATAAGTAAAAGTATTAATACAAAAAAGGAAAATACTCCATTACAAGTAAAAATCCTGCATACAAAATTTTATCTAAACAAGTCTTAATATAGACATATTCAGGTATCAAAAGTAAACAAATTCGTTGTGAGAAAACAAAAAAATCCCTTATCAGGCCAATATGAAAAATGGAAACCCCCAGACTTGAAAGGTAAATCACCATCTAATTTTAGAAATTTTCCCACTTTCAGACCAGGTAAAGGATGTTCCTTTACAGGTTAAGTAAAACTATTTAATTTCCAAAAATATTTGCATCATCAAGTAGAACACAAGCCTGCTTTTCAGAATTCCTGGGAAAATGACAGTTTGGAGATACAAAGATTTTTATCTGATGTTAAATGTACAGTTTGAATCCATAAATTGAGTGACTACAAATAAATGAAATGAAGTCAAATGTACATTATTTCCCTCTAAAATGTAGTGGAGTAGAAATACTTAAGTACTTCCAATGTAAATGTACTTTGCGTAAATGTACTTTACTTCCCACGTCTGATCTTTCTATTCTAATGAAAATGTTTTGGATAATATTGCAGGCTACAATTTGTAAGTTGTTGACAATGTGGGAAAACTCTCTTCTTTAGGTGTTGTGATGAAGATCCATGAGAAGATTTTGACCCATTATTTATCCTGCACCTCTCCAGTAGATAAAGAGGGATACCTCTACAAAAAGGTTCGGAAAAATCGTGATGCAACATAAAACTACTGACTCTTGAGCACTGATTTCCAGTTGTGCTGATTTACTTTAACATATTTCTTCCCAGAAAGAGCGCAATGCCTCCTACCAGCGGAGGTGGTTTGTCCTGAAGGCCAACCTGCTCTTCTACCAGGAGCACCCAGCTGACCGTCACCTACTGGGTGTCATTGTCCTGGAGGGTTGTGCAGTGCGGTGCTCTGAGTCTGATGGACTGTTTGCCTTTTCCCTGGTGTTTGAGGGGCCTGGACTGAAAACCTACAGACTGGCAGCAGAGGACCGTCAGACTCAGGAGAGCTGGGTGAAGACGTTGCTGTCAGCCAGCCACTGTTACCTCTCGCTGCTGGTCAGAGACTTGGGGAGGCAGTATGAAGGTGAGCATCCTGGCCTTGTTATGTGGTCTTTGCTCATTTTTGGAAGGCACATAAAAGATGGAGTGTGATCCACTGGCTAAACAGAACAGTGATTTGATTCTTCAAGTTGGCGATTCCAAAAGCCATCTTGATTTGATTCTGACACCACGATTCAATTCATTAACAATTAGCCAAACATAATATTCATGTCCAGTGAAACCTAACTATTTGTTTCCAACTTTGGCAGTTTTATGTTTTGAGGTCTTGAGTTCAGGTCCAAAACTTTAGAAATACTAAAGGTAAAGGTAAAGGTATTCTTTATATTATATACTATTTACATTCTATACTATATTATATATCATGTGGATTGAGATTATTGACCCACAATGCAATGCAAAAAAGATGCTGAGGACCTGCTCAGTTCATGAGTTTATAGTATGAACATGAAAATTTACTGACACTCATGGGACAAGTTAGGCTATTTTCAACAAAAGATCTAATTCTTCTTAATTAATTGAGAATTTTATTTCAATGAAAACATTTTTTTGTGTGTGAATAATGTGCCACGGTAACACAATTTCTATAGATTTGAATTGCTTTGAAACTCTTCTGAAATTTTCTCAGTCATCTGTTATACCACCAGGAGGCACTTGAAGTAGTACATGTGGTGTTTGTACCACAGCTTGAGAACCACTGCGCTAGTGTGTAGCATGGAATTGGGACAGAGCTCCACTTTTAGCTTTTCAGTCTGAACAAAGGAGTGAGTAGTTTCAGTTCAATTATATTATTTTGATTAAAAGTAAGTAATATTAGTGAAGCTAGAGTGATTTATTTCTATTATTTCTCAGTGTATCAAAGCATTGAATCAGCATTGATGCAACCATATGAAAAGTTACACTTCTTTGCATGAGTATAATTTTAATTTTCTGTGTTCCATTTGCAGAGGCTAAACAACAGCAAGTCTCTGGCGAATCCTGTCAGAGCTCCTCTTTTAGTGGAGAGACTGTTAAGGGCCTCAAACTGTCCATGATCCAGATGACCCCTGTGGGCTCTTTCTTCCCCCCACAGAGGCCGAGAACGGTGGTCAGGGAGGGGAGANATGACCCCTGTGGGCTCTTTCTTCCCCCCACAGAGGCCGAGAACGGTGGTCAGGGAGGGGAGAAGCTTCAGTGCCAGCGGTGTCTTACAAGCACACTCAATACCTGTTAAAATGGTGAATAAAAAGTCTCCAAAGCTTTGGCCCAAGAGAAATGCTCACGTCACACCACTGAATGGACCGGCACCGCCTTACGGTGAATGGCCACTAGTGGGTTTGGATCCACTTGAGGAGTTTAGTAAACTTCACGACTATTATGGTCTGGAAGTGAAACAAGCGAGGGAGGCTTGGCTGAGGAGTCGAGAAGCAGAAGAGGAGGAGAGTGATGGAGATCTGATAGAGCTGTGCTGAAAAAAAAAGAGAGGAACTGAGATGGAGCGATTCGTGCGTGTCAAACAGGAAATGAGCCGTAAGAGTGTGAGACACCTGTACATGTGCTAAATATATAAGATCATTGTTTTTATTTCAGTGACTTCATCTGTTTGATTTGTCTGAGCCAACGAACTTTAGTGTCCATGTGGATCATTATGTAACAGACACTTTTTACTCATCGATGCAGTATTAAGTATTAAAAATTAAAGTTGGTCATTTGTCTGAGAGTTTCATAATTACATCAGATTTTGCTCATACAAAATATTCACAAATACACACACTCCCATCATAAAACAATGCATATACTATATAAAACACACACACTTCTTAAGTTTGTATTTTTGATAAATAAATACACCTTCAGTAGTCTATTACTGTTGCTGTTTTCAGGTAAGATGAAGGAAACGTATTTAGAATGAGAAAATGCTCTACCTCTCAGGCTCATAAACTCTTTTAAAATCCCATCACATTATCTTGAAATAATGAAAAATACAATTACACTATTTCAAACAATGCTGTTTTTTTTTTAATTCTGAAAAGCTGACTTTTCATTGATATGTAGTTTTCACAAGACAGGGATGTCATGTTTGTTAATAAAAGTAAACCTGTGCTATTACTATAAAAATATTCTGAGCTGCTAAATATTGTTCGGACCTATAGAATTTATTTTAATTTCCATAAGTTTCCTAACACAAACTACTTTATGAAAATATTTGATGCTCAAACACACACATTTAAACAATATTTAACTAATTGATGTAATATGTTTTATTTAATTTTAAAACTACTTAAAGGGCTAGTTCTTAATTTTTGACAATATAATTTCATATATGTTTATACATACATACATACATACATACATATATACAGTATATAAATATGTAAATATAAACAAACAGCCTTGGGTAAAGATGAAAACACAGGGCTCTTTTTCTTCCTCTTTTAAAAATGTTGTTGATGTTAAAAAAAAAAAAAAAAAAAACTTTCCAGGAAAAAAAAAATTGATAAAACTTTGATAAGATTTATTAAAAGACATGAGGTTGTTGCTTTGTATCATGACTTGTGTAACTTAGGAGAAATTTGAAGAACACTGACATCAGTGTGAGTTTTTTGTGTTTTTTTTTTCTTTTAAAGAAACTGCAGCATGTTTATGAGACATGAAAGTCAGTGCAGGATGTTAATCAGCAGGGGGAGCTGCAGCCGAGGCCTGTGTGTAATCTTTGCAATGTGAATCAGTCTGAAATAGCAGCGGGAGATTTATGGAAAGAATGCAGCAGGAGGTCAGACTGACAGGTTTATTAATTTTGAAAATGAGTAAATGCCTCTAATTGAGTTAAACACTTGTTTGATTTGATAATTACACCAAGTCTGGCTGTAATTGCCAATCCGATGCCAATTGTCAATCCGATGGTATAATTACAGTGATATTACATTGGCATAAACTGACCGTCTGGTGCAATCATGATATTAACCAGTTTCTTCACTCAACTTTAATTGCATCCTGTAGCTGAAAAAAAGGGAAAGCTGACATCTGACCTGCTCTCATTATTGAAATCAATTAGAAACAGAACCTGATCACAGCAGGTAATCAATCACACGCAGACAGAGTGTAACTTTGCAAACTGTGAGGTCTCCCTTGTCATATGTGGTCCTTATGGATGTTTTGCCTCTAAGGTCAAGCTGGGAGCTTCTCCACATTCCAGAGTCCACAGACAGACGTTCCAATCATTTAAAAAGTGATAGATGGCTTTGGAGGAGTGTGGAAAGACGAGTCACATTTCAAGAAATACCCCTGGAATTTACACACTTCTGTATGGTGACACTTCCTCACGGCGTCTAAACACGTCGTGAAGTGATTTTTGTTGTTGTTTTTTTCTTTTTTACAGCCATGTGGTGCACACACAAACTGCAGCAGCTGACACATCTGTGAATAGCTTTCACTTATAACTCATAACCCAGTAAGTAGTAAGTAGTAAGTAGATTAAAAAAAAAAAAAAAAAAATNAAAAAAAAAAAAAAAAAAAAAAAAAAAAAAAAAATCTATAATTTCGACTATTGCTGGACAAAAAAAGTAAAAAGAGCAGAATGCAAAGTTTGAATAGATTTAGATTTAGAAACGCAAAATTTCAACTGAAATTGATAACAAATATGGGAGAAAAAATGTATATTTAATACTAGGACAACATCCTTTAAAAGTATTTTAATGTGATAAATGCATCAATCAGCTCTTATTGTGTCTTTGTTCACTCAGGGTCCCATAAATCTCAGAATGTAACACCTTATGTCCCTTAATTTGCAAGATTAGAGGATAGATGCTTTAATAAGCCTTAAATTTAGTGGTTAGAAACAGATAAGGAACAAATAAGCAACATTTAGGGCATCACTTTGGCCTTTTAAAGATCTAATTTAGTTGTTTTTCCCCCTTAAAATGATGGATTCCATGCCCATTCCAATTTAATATTCATATGAAAGGTTTAAGGGATTTGTTTTAAGATATAAAAAGGATATTAAAGGACCATACCACCCATTTTGCATGTTTGAGCCTAATATAATCAATTTTTATACATGTAACATCACTGACAATCATTTCCTAAAGCATGCAATGATGAATTAAAAATTGTTTTTCCTACCTTCCAGACCATCATTGGTTTCAGTTCATTCTAGTATGCTATTAAAATCATCTTGTTGATACTTGAAATGTTCTTTGGATAGGTAATCCATCATCGCAAACAAGACGTATATTCAGGTTTCTTTGAAGTTATGTAATTTTAGTGTTTAAGCACAATAAAAAGCGTAGAGTGAACATGTGTCTCCACCAGGGAATATAGTCCCAAAAGAAGACTTATCGGAAAATTTAAATGGCCATGACTTCATAAGGCTGTGTAACTATTAGCAGGCGAAAACATCGATTTTTAAGGTGGGTGTATCCCTTGAATATTTGATTTTGAAAGATTAAGAGAATTTTGAAAAATTAAGAAAATTTGCAAAATATCAGGGAAGCTGAAATACGGTTTTATCCTTTGGGAAATGATTGTCAGTAACGTAACATGTATGAAAATTGAATATATTAGTCTCAAACATGCAAAATGGGTGGTATGGTCCTTTAAGGGTTTTGCATGTGAATGTAAAGCAAAACTTCAAAAATGTTCTTAACGCAACACCTCATCTTTAATTTAAGATATTGAACTAAAAATCACACTCAGAACATGCTATCCACATTCTTTCCTATAATAAAGTGGCAATAATGAAAAAGAGCAGAGGTCAAAGGTCAGGACAGACATCTGCAGACAGAAGATCACTGGAAACACAAACAGCTAAAATCAGCGCGGGCGAAAATAAATTCATTAGAAAGACAAGATTAACAAAGTGTAATATTAAATATGTGTAATATGTGTAATATTAAAACACTCTCTGTGGTAAATTTGGATATTAAACTTGACCAAACAAATGGAGGAAGGTATTTTGTTTGAGGGATCAGCAGGTTGGCAGAATGCCAAGTTTATTTTGCTATTTTGGTCTCTCTCAGCTGTGCCTTTTATGTTCTCCACAGAACGTCTGCAGCCATCCCGCCAAGTAATCCTCTTATATGTGAAGGGGGGACAGTGTGAGGGGAACACGTTCACAACTCCACACACACACACACACACCTTTAGTGATGGGAAACGAGGATGACTGCCAGAGGTTAATGGTGCCCATACATGTCTAGAGGGGTGTGGTTCATTTAATGCTGCCAACAAAAGTCAAACTAGCATTGGAGGATGAAACATAGAAATACCAAAACAAGAAATTCATGTTTCCACGAGCCGCGACTTTCCAATCAGTCATCAACTGGTGGCTGGATTTAGAACCGCCACAGCTTTAAAATATGACATGAGATCCTGTTTCAGATGTTTATCTTCACCCAGACTGACTTCTCCTAATTAGAACAAATGTCAGAAATATTTTCTGCGATTCCACACATTTCTTAAAATTCCCCTTTTAATTTCTTGCTTTTATTTGATGTTATTTCTTATTATTTTGCTTTTTTTGTGTGTGCAGTATTTCCTTTCTTTATTTTATACTGCCTGCAGGATTGAACTTGTTTTGTTTTATTTTATTTTATTGTGCTACACAATTTAATATGACATTGATACTGACGATGATGATGATGATGATGATGATGATGATGATAACAACACTGCCAACAACAATGATGAGAATGATCATGGTATACCTGTAATTGTTATTACAATTCAATATTGAATTAAAACTTGATTCATCACACGTATTTATTATTTATTATCAATATATTCTTGAAAGGTGAAGTTATCAGACATTATTTTTACGCACAATTATTTTTATTCTATCTCATTTGTTGAACATTTGACCTTATTCAGCTATAAAACACAATCAAAAAACCTCTGTGTAAAGTTATATAGGAGGATGTTTGGATACTTCAGGCCAAAGTCTGTCATAAACTCTATGAAAACCCCAAAATGTGACATTACCATTATTATTTTGCCATAAACTCAAAAGAAAAAAGCCCGGCCATGCACATACAGGGTAAAAGCATCATCAGTTGCTGAGCATATAGAATCCTTGTATCTCACTCTGTAATATGGCAATCGACATCAGAAACCAAAAATAAAATCGGCGAGTGGCTGATGTGCCTCTCTGCAGGCATGGAGATGGACAGAAGGAGGGTGGGGAGACACTGACCACAGTCCAACAAGCATCAATGTCCTGAATGTCCATATTAGTCCACGTGGGACTGCAAATCTATGGCTCGGTCCCAGTGCTATCAGGTTTACTTAATTCCAAGACTCCTAAATCTATTTCTGATCTCCCGTAAGGTGATACGCTGCCTGGCTGCCCTGTCTCCTTCACTTTTGCCTCCAGATCATCCTTGATTACTCTCTCTCTCTCTCTCTCTCTCTCTCTCTCTCTCTCTCTCTCTCATCCCAATCCAAACTTGAAGCTGTGGCTATAGTTAGATAGGCCAATGGTGTGGTATATAAGCCCCCGGGAATACAGGTTTAATGCGGCTTCACTTGTCTTCTCTTTCTTGATCATCCGAACCTCCACTCATACCGTCTCAAGATGGTGAGTACCACCGTTCCCCTTCCCACATCACTGCTCTCTGCTGATGGAAATCACTACAGGGGGAACTGCATCAAACCCATCCTTTGGACTAAAAACCACTTTTTGGTGCATTTTCACCTCAGATGTAACTTGAAATAACTATAAACTTGGAGCATTTGGCATCACTTCCAATAGATCAAGGACGTATTTTTCCTCATGGGATTTTTGGATAGCTGCAGATCTTGGTGAAGCAATTTTAAGGATGCTTGGGTTCTAATGTGTTATTGATATTATTAGAGCATTCTACTTTGACGTAAGGAGTAATGCATTTGGACTGCATTAGAAATTTTGCATTAAGGGGGGGCATATTTATATGATTATATGATTAATAGCATAGAGATGCTATTATGGGAACTTTTCCAGCCCTCATAAGAACATATGTGTATCTTTATGTGCCTAATTGTACTTTTTAAAGTACAAAATTATACCTGTGAAAAATTTAGAAATTTAGACATACAAAAAAAAAAAAAAAAAANAAAAAAAAAAAAAAAAAAAGTATATTTCTTCATTAATTACTTGGTTAACCTAAGTATTGCAGTAGTAGAATCTGTAAAACATCACATGGCCCCAAAAGGGTAAATAGCCTTACAGATCTGTTAGCATCATAGCAAACAAGCTTATTTTTTTCACCCATGTTTTTGTCTCCCAGGCACCAAAGAAGGCCAAGAGGAGGGCAGCAGCAGGAGACAGCGGCTCCTCCAATGTCTTCTCCATGTTTGAGCAGAGCCAAATCCAGGAGTACAAGGAGGTGAGGATGAGGACGTGCAGCCATACTTCATCTCTGATTTCATATAGCCGAACTGAGCATTGGTTGGTGAAAAGTGAATCTCAGTTTAATTCACTTTTTTCACTCAGACTATAGAACCAAATTTAAAATTTCGTGCTTGGTTAGCTTTGATCTGTTTTCACAGCAGTTGCTATTCCTCGCTCCCTCTTCTCCCCTGACAATTTAATAAGCACGAGAACGTCATTAGCGAGAAGCTCTGAAATTTCTGACACCATCTGAAGCTCTCAGCGTGTTGTTCACCTTTGACCTCCCAGCTGTCACTCAGACATCTCCTTAAGTCTCTTGTTGAAGGCTGGAAGGCCAACTGGATGTCAACAGGCGTATTGTGGTTTGATGCACATTCAAAGGTCAACTTTTTGTCCCTGAAAACGATAAATCAATCTGTTACTGACTTCATCTAGAATCTAAAGTTCAGGAGGAAGAGTAACCTACTTGCAGTAATGTGAGCAATGGAGGGTAATAAGTTGAGGGAGATGATATTTATAAGGACACGTGTTAAGAAATTGGATAATGATGTTGTTTGTGTTTTTAATATCTTGTCAAGGGATCTGAGCTCCTAATAAAGGCAACATTCCTCCTGCGATAAGTGATACAGGCGTCTTAAGTGCCACTCCAGGCATGTAAGACATGATGATTAGGACAAGCTTAGCACTTCCCACAGATGGAAAGATGGTAGCTGAGGGAATGTGTTTGTGTCTGCCGTGGCAAGCAGCCCGCGAATGTGGGTGTCTGTGTGTGTGAGGGAGAGAGAGGAAGGCATGGCGAGAGGGTGAAGAAGGCATGGCGAGGGGTTCAAGTTCAAGTCTGGGAGGTTGGCTTAAGTTTCATAGATGCAAGAGCTAGCTTAGCCATACGCGGTGAGCGAGTCGGACAGCTGTGGCCTGATGATACTTTCCCAAATTAACATGTAAGAAAAGGCCGAAGGGANCCCCCCCCTCAAGGCTACTAAAGCGTGGTGTCATTAGCTTTTTCATTTTTTAGCTTTTTCATTAGCTCTTTTTTGACAGTATCGCCTAACGAGGTTTACATAGCAACGTGTTACCAATACTTTCCAGCTGACGCATTAATAACCCCAGTGAAAAGGACGTAAAACATCCACAAAGGCGTAAAGTAACCAAGTACATTTACCCAAGTAAAACTATGAGTATTGCCATTCAGAGAAACGTTTTACTTTTATTCCACCACATTTATCTGATTGCTGTTACTACTTGGCAGAATCTGATTTTTGCATATGTAAGCTCATCAAATATTGCTTTTGTAAAGTAAAATTCTTGCATCTACAAACTGTATTTTCAGACTTTTACTTTCATAACACTGAGTACTTTTACTTTTGATACTTGAGTATATTTTACTGCAAGGCAAAAGTGAGACGAAGCTCTTCTCATCTTCATGCGTACACATCTTTATGTGTATGTTGGATCGTTGATACTCATTTTACCTGTTTGCTTTTGGTGCAGTAAAATTTCAAAAGCAGGAGGTTATATTTGTAATTGAGTATTTTTATCCATTGTGGTGTTACTACATGTACTTAAGTAAATAATATGAATCTTTCTTCCATTACTGGTTGGTTTGTTAAATAATAATTTAATGTCTCTAATTTTCAGGCTTTCACAATCATTGACCAGAACAGAGATGGTATCATCAGCAAAGATGACCTGAGGGATGTGCTGGCCTCAATGGGTGTGTGTTTGTGTGTGTGTGTGTGTCTGGTACAGAGGAGGAAGTAACTAAGTACATTTACTCTACTCTCGAGTATTTCTATTTCAGCAGATGTTTGACTTTTCCTGAACTACATTTCAGATGGAAATCATTACATTTATCTGTACTTAGTATTTACTTTATAGATTTACATTTTACATTCAGCATTAGACAAACACGGCTGCTGTTGGGTAAAAATCACACACATCTCCAAAATGCCAATTTTTCAGGAATTATTTCCTTCCTTCTGTCCTCCTTTTCTTATTTCTTTCCTTCCCTGCTAAACCATAAACACGAAAATCCCCAAAAAGGGAGTTCCAGATTTTTCACCCAACACTCAAACTAAATGCTTCTCTTCTTTTGCTCAAGTAAAAATCTGAATGTCCGACTTGTATTTTTCCACACTCGTACTTCTCCTTTTACTTCGTTAAAGTATTTGCGTACTTTGCTAATCCTGAATTCTGTGCTGTGCAGGCCAGTTGAACGTAAAGAATGAGGAGCTGGAGGCCATGATCAAGGAGGCTCCCGGCCCCATCAACTTCACCGTCTTCCTCACCATGTTTGGAGAGAAGCTGAAGGGTGAGCGTCATTTCCCTTCATTAACTGTCATTCTTAAATTGTTTTGTGTTTCATATTATAGTTTTTTTTTTTTTTTTTTTTNTTTTTTTTTTTTTTTTTTTGAAGTGTCATAGCAGCATTTCAGATCTGTAACGGAAAACTCTTTCTGTCCTCACCAGGTGCTGACCCAGAGGACGTTATTCTTAGCGCTTTCAAGGTCCTGGACCCCGAGGGTACCGGAACCATCAAGAAGCAATTGTGAGCACTTATTATCTTTTCCTCTGCAATTACATTTTTTTTTTAAAGGTTATAGGGAATAACAACAACATGTCTTAATTTTTAATTAATTGTTAATTAAGTTTTTATTCATGTATTTCAGCCTTGAGGAGCTCCTGACCGCTCAGTGCGACAGGTTCTCCAAGGATGAGGTAAAGTTCCGGAGTTATTAAAAGAAAAAATTTTGGTCCATTGGTTATTTCACCTACCTACTAAAGGTGGAAAGTACTGTAACTAAATACATTTATACAAGTACGGTACTTAAGTATAATTTTAAAGTACTGGTACTTTACTTGAGTATAAGCACTTTCTACTGGTTTGCAGATTCAGAATTTACATTCAGCATGAGACAAACTCATAAAATATCATCATTCCTTCATTCTTTTCTTCCTTGCCTCTTCTTCCTTGTTTCTGTCCTTCTCTCCTTTCATTTTGCTTTTTTCCTTTTTTACTCCTTCCTTCCGTCATTCGTTTTCTTCATTCTTCACTTCCTACATTATTTCCGATTCCTTATATCCTTTCCTCATTTCTTCTTTCCTTATTTCTTCCTTCTTCCCTTGCTTCCTTCCCTACCTTCCTTCCTTAACTGATCTGAAATCCTGATAATAGGACATTTTGCAGCTAATAATTACATTTGACTTGAAACTGTGAATGAAGTGCTTTTACTTGTTGCACCTCTTCCACCACTGTGAATGATTTTGGCATGGCAAGGTTCCAACCTGTGTCCTCCGTCCTCAGATTAAGAACATGTGGGCCGCCTTCCCCCCAGATGTTGCCGGCAACGTAGACTACAAGAACATCTGCTACGTCATCACACACGGAGAGGAGAAGGAGGAGTAAAGAGCGCGCTAGAAGAGAAGAAAGACAGCAATCCCTTTGCTATTCTGCCTTCCCTGCCCTTTCTTTCCTCCTCTTCCTCCCTTCTTCCTTCTGTGTAACCCATGTGCTCTGTCACTCATGTTCAAACCAAAGACTCCTCATGCATGAGAGGGCCGACGCTCATGGGACGTCTATGTTTGCTTATGGGGAATTGGGATTATTTTCAATAAAATTATCCTGTAACATCATTTCCATCCACAACCTTTTCTCAACCACCTTTTTTCTTGCATCCTCCATCTTCTCACCAACTACACCCATCTACACTCTGACTCCAGCCTCTGAGGTGTTTGTGTGAGTGAAAATGTGTCCCGCGTTCCTCCATGTCAAAGAGGAAGAATGTCTTCTGAGGCCACACCAAACATGGGGACCTCATTCCAAATTTTGAAGATGTCCTCTTAGGTAGATGAGGTGAGAGGATGGAGAGTGCTGGAGGGTTCGAGAGAAAAGGCTGTCTCCTTAAAGCGATGACGGCTTTTTCTCAAAGAGTGGAAAAACAGTGTGATGGAGAGGAGAGAAAGGACCGAAAGAAAACATTCAAGTCTTCGAGTTCTTTCCCTCTGCTCCTTCCTGCATTACTCAAATCTCCTTTTTTTCCATATGCTATGAATGGAGTCTTCCTCATCTTCCTCTGTAATGAATAAAAGGGACAAACTGTGAATAAAATCTCTTTCCTTTTGTACAATAGTGTCTCTGTTCAGTGGCTCTGTGGGAGAGGGTCTGAGGGAGGAAACCAGGGAAGGTCTGGTCAGAACATATCTCAACCCCTCACATATAGTAAAAATACACTTCTAGTGTCACCTAGTGGACGTTCCTAGCAGGTGCCTTAACAGAGGGGCAGGGGGAATTTTACCCAAATTATCACCTGTATACTGCACTCCCACTAAATAAATCAAATGTCCTGCTCTCAAAATTTAACTTAAGTGAAAATAAACATTAGCACTAAATAGTAATCAAGTACTAAAAGTAAAATTCCTTTAAATTATTTTTAATCTCCTGCTTTGGTGACTTTGATGTTTTCAGATCAGAAGGAAGGAAATGAACTATGGAAAGGAAGAAAAGAATGTTTAATTTTTCATTTGACCAAATGACCCTCCAAAATGGAGACATATCTCCATTTTGGGGGGATTTTCATGTTTACAGATCAGTTGATGAAGGAAGGAAGGAAGGAAGGAAGGAAGGAAGGAAGGGACAAAAGTGAAGGAAAGACATAAGAAAGAAATTAAGAGAAAAAAATGTAAAAATGATAGGGAGAGAACAAAATGAAAAGAAATAAATGAAATAAGGTAAAAAGAAAGGAAAGAAAAAGAAGGGAAAAAGATAATGAATGATAGCAGTAGCACTATTTTATGAACTAGTGTTGAATGTAAAATTTAAATCCAAGTAACAAGTAGACAGAAATTCTCAAAGTAACTGAACATTCATAATAGCACTGCTGTTCTGAATGTTCAAGTGAAGCTAAAACAAACCAAAACAGCAGGATGATTTAATATATTATGGTTTATTACTCATCATCACAAATGTCATTATCATTATCAATTAAATACATCAGTTGTAGATCTTCTGAAGGAATGAATTCAATTAGCTATGACTTCATTTCACTTTCGCCAGAGTTTCATGTAAACTTAAAAACACAAAAAGAAACGGCATGTGGCAAAAACGAGATGAATAAGAAAAAAAACAAAACAAAACAAAACAAAACAGCTGAGACACATTAAATATTTGCATCAGTGGGGTTATTCCCAGTCAAATATCAAGCACGGCGATTTCAGGATCAATGCAGAAATACACAAAGAGCCTGACAGAAGTGCATTTCTCAATTAATCCTCACTAATATTGCAGAGCTGAGCACTAAATCTACACCAGGAAATCAGAAACTAGAGTTTATTTGATCATTCGCAACATCTTGAGCCGTTTGCGAAGAGAAATGACATGAGATATTGCTCAGAACTTGTAACCTCTACAGTAGCATAGAACTCATTTCCATGGCAACAGTCTGATCACCACTGTTGGCAGCAATGGCGTCAGAAGTGACATCAGCGCTGCAGCAAAACACATCAACAGTCGTAATGCGGTTTTGCATAGATGTGGTCAAGTTATCTTGACTAATCTGCGCCTATAGTGCACTGGACTCTAATAAGTCAGGGAGAAATGTTTGATTATATATATATTTTGTTAATTACAGAGATGCCAAGACCTGAAATAAGCAAAAACATTGATTCATTAATATGGAGGACATGATGGATGCAATTATGCAAAAATCCATCTAATCCTGAATGGAAAAGTTGCCTTTAAAGAGCAACTTTTTTTTTTTGCCATAAAAAGCATTTACACTAACTAGGTGGCACTTGTCATCGTATACTGATGGGGTTCAGTGCCATTTAACATATGCATAAATATGTTACAGTACAGAAACACTGCATGTTATTAGGTTTGGGAGTTAGTCTGTAAATCATTATGAATGTTACAACACAAAGATAAGAGTTTCAATGAGAGCAACTCGTTATACAGTACGATTAAGACCTTCAGCTCCCAAAAACTGTCTCCATCACTCATCTCGGTTCTTATTGTTTTGTCGGTTTTCTCTCCAACTCTGTTTAATACTGTGCTTCAGTAAACCGGAACCTCGTGAGCCTAAACTGATCAAATCCCAACAATTTGGTAAACGTAAAAATAGCACAACATGCATCGAGTTTGTTCTGTAAAATCGGAGGACCTAACGTGCAAAGAAACAAAAAAAAAAAAGTNAAAAAAAAAAAAGTGAAAAAATAAACACTTTATCTGATCCTCCTGTGACTACATGGTGTGCAGTCAGCCTTCCTTCCAGTCGACCAGGTGTCTCGCATACAAAAATAGTCCGACCAAAATAATAATAATTCATAATATAACTATATCTGATTAAATTAACCACTTTGTACATAAATACATCAGAGCCCAAAGGTCAGAGGTTAATGCTACATTGGCACACCTGGCACCCTAGTCAAGTGATTTCCTGTAAGATCTCCAGGCAGACTCACGGGATGAATCTTATTTTCTACATCATACGTCGGAGGAACGGTCGACTTCAGCGGTGCTTTGTGACGAAATGAGAAGTGCAAAAATAATCCTTCATTCTTTTAAGAGACTTTAAATCACATCCTGACAGGTAAAGACTTAAAAGTCCTTACCCACACTGAAATTTGGCGAAATAAAAATGCATATTTTCTTCGTCAAAAGCAGAATAACACTAAATGACAGACTGACTTTTGGTGTATCATATGTTGCACTTTCTCTCAAGAGTACATCAACATCAGAGTCACGGAATTTAAAAGAGGAAATTAAAAACATTAACATACTCCCGTTTTTTTTTTTTTTTNTTTTTTTTTTTTTTTGGAGACAATAAACACACCTAATTTAACACCTGACAGCCAGCACGACATGATGTCCCATTCTGTTTGCTGTCCTTTCATCTGCACCTCTGCTTCATCCCTCCATTTCACCCATCAGGTTTATTAAAAAAGAAAGAGAAGGGTGTGGAGAGAAGCACGGGGAGGATTAACGAGAGAAAAGAAGCAGGTAGAGGGAAATCAAAAACAGGGAGATCACACGTAGAATAGCAACACGTTTCACTACACTACTAAGGCACACACGCACTCACAACATTTAGCATCACAATAAATATCCTCCATTACTAGTATTACTGTCTTCAGTGCCTGTGTTTGAGAAGCTTTTCTTTCTTTCTGGGTCAGATAACCGTAAATGAGAACTGACGGGGCATATGGAGTGCTAACAGGATCCTACATTGGTACAATTTATTATTTACATATGCTATGGCACAATAACTACTTCTGCAAACCTCTGCTTCATCAGTTCCTTCATTAAGTGTTTCTCTTTCCACTGCCATCAATCAAATTAAAACAACAAAAATTGAAATTAAAAGTGAAAATGACTGTGACCGTCTGCTTCACTCACAGTCCGCGCTCCAGTTGCAAAAGGAAATTTGTCCCATTTAACTAAAACTCAGTGAAAAAGAAAGCATTGAGCAAGGGGGCAAAAAGCCCCCAAGGTGCTATTAAAACCTTTATCCAGTTGTCTCCACCATAGTCCAGCGACTACGTTAAGTCTTTAAAATGGTGCATTGGACAGGAAGGATCCCATTTTTTCACTGTTTGGGGGTCTTTTATTCCCCTTGACCTCTTTTTTTTTTGTTCAGCTTCCCTTTTCATCATCGTGGAATGATAGAGAACTAGGCCAAATCTTTTGCTGCTGCAGCTCCATTTTTGTCCTCGGACTCTCCTCCGCCTTTGTCCTTTTTCTTCCCCCCTTTATCTTTTCTCTTTTCTTTTTCTTTTTCTAGCCTCTCCTTCTCCTTCTTGAGCCTCTCTTTCTCAGCCTTGTCCTTCTCCTTCTTTTCCTTCAGTTTTTTCTTCTCATCCTCCTTTTCCTTCTTCTTGTCTTCTTTGTTTTTCTTCTTTTTCTTCCCATCTTCCTCTCCAGCTGTTGCATCGGGTGCTGGTGCCACATCTTTTTTTGCATCTGGACAGGGTGGCAGAGGAGCGTTGTTTGCCGTGGGAGAGGGGATGGTGAGAGTGAACTGCTCAGAGACGACCTTTGGGGCGGGGGTCAGAGTGTTGGGTGGTGGTGGTGGTGTGCTTTGAGCTGGGGCTGAAGAACCAGACTGGCCCTGCGCTGAAGTGGCCTCTGAGGCCTCAGCAGGCCCATGTGACCGGGCAGCTGCATTGCCGACTAGGGGGTTCTGAACTTGAGGTGCCCTTGGACTCGCCCCAGGAGGAATGGGCGGTTTCTGGCTGGAAGCATGACTTGGGCTTAAAGCTGCAGGGGGTGACTGAGGAGGCAGGCCCTCCATCTTTGACGGCCCTGAGAAGGAACCCTTCTTGGTGTAAGATTGGAAAGGAGTCTTGGACCTGCGGAAGCCGGGGAGTGACAGGAGGCTAGAAGAGGCCCTGAGGGGTCCTGGCGGTGGGACTGGACTTCCCAGGAAGGAGAAGCTGCCGCCCGAACTGATGGCGGCGGCACGGCGCTTGCACTCGTAGATGGCCCTTGAACCATGGAGGCGGCGGCCTGACTGGTGTGTCAGTTCTCCTCTGGACTCCCTCCACTTCCTCACCTGGATGCTGCACTCCCTCTCTATAAAAGTCTCCGTCACTGGGAGGATAACGACCTGAACGACAGGATGTTGGACAGACCAAAACAGACAGAGGAAGTGAATATTACTCCACACAGACTGACTCACAACTCGTGTTGCTGACTAACAAAAGGTTTTGTGAGTATTTCTGGTTTATGAAGCACAGAGAGACCCACCTCCTGCACCAGCATGTCCTCTCTGATGGTGTCGGGTGCGATGTTCCTTAGACGTTCCATAGTTTCATACATGCCCTGTAGTTCCCGAAGTTTATCCACGGAGCCGAGCATCTGCTTCAGCAGCACCAGACCCACACGAAAGACTATCTTCACCCCTGCAACCAGAATTCATTTATGTTTCTGATCAAATAATAATAATAATTCTGCACAACTTAAACACATCTTTAACAAATGTGTTTCCACACATTTTTTTTACAGCTAAAAACCAACTCAACTTCCAACTCAAGCAAACATAAAAAAAAACAAAAATTGTGATAGAAGAAAGAAAATTTAGCTATCTCAGTTTTTCTAATTTGTTCCCTCATAAATAATGGAAACCCGTACCTTCACAGAAGAACATGTCCCACACACGTAGTACACAGGACCATGGTAAGGTGCGTGAGAAGATACACATAAACCATTCAGTCATATAGAGAATGGGATCAATCTTAAACTTCTTGAGATGACGGTACGCCATTGGACATGTACGCCGTAACATAGAGAAGAAGATCTCTCCATCCAACTGGATCGCTTCCTAAAGGAATTTTAAGATGGAATGTGTCAATAAAGTTGACAAGAATTTACTCACAGGTGAGACTGAGAGGCAGACAGACAGAAGTGACTTCATTCACTCACCAGCCCTGCGCTGTAGTAGCCAGGAAGATACTTCTCACATATCTGGACGAGGCACCAGAAAGCTTGCTGCAGAAATGTATTAAAAAAAAAACAATTAGGGTTCTGCTTTTTTTTTTTAAGTTAATTTTAGTACAATCTGTGGTCTAAATGTAAACAGATGCATGATTGGAACGTGTTATCACTCCCAAATTGACTGCAAGGTCATTTAAAACACAATACAACTAAAAATAAATTATTCATATCTTATGATCTGGATAAAGGTTTGTGTATGTCAGCAACTTTAGTCAGCAGCTCACCTCAGCAGGCATATGCATGAGCAGCACTGCAGCCACTGGAGCCTGAGCCTGGCAGTAGCCTTCATCAGGCCGGTAGATGGTGTAAGCCTTCAGGATCCTGTACAGATCCTGTTGCCTGCAGGAACAACAGCTAAAATTACACAGTGGCCAAACACACCAAAATACCTGACCGGTTGATGCACTTCGCTGTTACTCATAAAAAAAAAAAAAAAGAAGAATAAAGGAACTAAAGCAGAAGGTGTCTAGATGTAAGAAATCCAAATTTTATAAAAAGGAATACTGTATACACCTCAGATACAAGCGAAAAATTTTCAAACGAATTTTTTCAAATGTACCCATGACCACCACGAGCAGCAAACATCTCATGGAAGGGGAACTGTCTGTGTAGGTCCTTCTCTATGATGTCCAGCCATTTAGCTTCTCCCGGCTCTCTCTCCAGTTCCTGCAAGCGCAAAATGAAAGAAAACCTTCATATAAATTCTCAGTAACTCAAGTAGTAAGTTCAAAATCAAAGCTGTTTGGGCTACAAAGGCCTGTATGAAAGCAGGTTTGACAGAATGAACAACTTAAAAATGAAAAGGTTCCAGCTAAGGCCGGATCCCCTCAAGTCTGAATGTGGAGGCAGGGCCCTGACAGTCAGGATTACCGGCCCTGATAAGAGGCTTACAGCTAGCTGCGTCTGTGTCTGCACCAAGTTAGCGCCCTGCAGCTCTAATTGCTACTCAGCTACAACTTTCCCTTCCAGTGGTCCTCAATTACAAACCATCACTTTGATAAAATACCCTGTTGTTCTCAATCCAGCTGCATCTCACATTATGAGAGGAGATACTAGATTTAAAGAATTTAAGCTCAAACCACAAGATTCTGCCTAATAATATAAAAGAAGAAGTATATTTTTGTGGTAATGATATAATGACGTTTGGGTTGGTGATAATACCTCAAATTTTCCAGGGTTGGCATCCAGGAGCTCTTTGCTATTGGACAGCAGCTGCCAGGCTTTGGCTCTGAGAGATGAAGGAATCCCTTTCCTGCAGCGCAACTTCACCTATAACAGATGTGTGGGATTTTCCACAAGGATAAGGCACCATGTTTGCAATTTCACCCAATTTTTACTGAGAAATCATCTGATATTTGCTAAAAAAAGGAACACTTGGATTTTATTTTCCCATGCACTTCAAATGTTGTGTTTCCTGCTCTAAGGAGACACATTTAACTTCAGTTTAGTTTAGTTTCAGTAAATTAGCTGATCTAAGACTAAGTACAGTTTAGATTGTGATTCCAATGATAGAAAATAAAGAGGAAATGTTACTAAAACCTGAAAATAATGAGCCCTAAAGGTATAACAAAATAGTATACCAAAAACATGACCACACATTGGGAAAGTGGTATTTACAGTTTTCACTCATAATTTTAAACAAGAACCTAAAGGCAAAGGGAAAGACTTTTCAGGCTGATGTTTGATGTTTCATACCTTTTGGAAGCGATGTTTAATCCACTTGTCCCAGTTGTTGAACATGTCAAGCCATTTTATCTCCCTCTGTCTGGACACGTCGACACGCAATTCCTTTTCACTGCACAAGTGAGTAATATAAAATGATTATCTCATCGACAGAAGTGGGAAGTACTGGTTTTCTATTTCATATTGCTAAATATTGCACCAGATATGTTCGGGGGGATTTTAGCACATAATATGGCTCATTCGCTCTCCAACATTCATGCCTACTCTACTACATTAACCTCTGGTCATCCTTACACTAACCAGAATGCACTATCGCTACCCACAGTAAATTAATAAACGCTTTAATTATTCAATAGGGGAAGAGCAATAGCTTATCAGAAAAACTGGAAGCAAATCTGACAAAAAAAGAGAAGGAGAGACCAGATGGATGTGACAGGGGTGACACGACACAAAGACACATAGTCAGTACTTATTGAGTCACAAAAACTGCTCTCAGCACTATCTGAGTCAGGCCAAGGGGAGATAAAGGACGGACAGATATGTTTAGAGCAGCAGAGAAGGAGGGGTGGTCAGGAAAGAGAGGGTGAGACTGGCAGGACTGGAAGATCTCTAAGGGGCAGATGGGTGACAAGAGTGAATCAGATGGCTGAGGAAGGAAAAGCGACGGATCAAAAGGATGATTCTCACTAGGCAGGATTCATCTACAGTATGTGTAAAACTACACTCCAGCCATAATCTAATGTTGTCTCATACTGCACACAGTAAGATGTCTGCATGGAACTCGAGCTTATATTTTCTTCCTTCAACAGCCATACATAAATGTGTATTTCTACTCTGAGAGCATCTCATATCTATTAGTTAGACATCAAATAAAATGGTGAGAATAGACAGGTGCAACAGAAATCTCTTATTTGCACAATGACCAGACGATTTGATTATATGAAAAGCTGTTTTGATGCCTTAATACCTACCCGCCTTCGCTGTACTGACTCCCACCAAGGAAGCCGTATTTATCAGTGCGTCTGATAGCCAAGCCGTTGATCTCCGAGTCGGAGCCCACAGAGCTTCCATCATCTCCCAGCCCTGACAGAGACTCTAATGTCCCTGACATCAAGCTGGCAGACTCCAGGTAGCTGAGGGTGTCAGGGGCTGGCCGGGGCTTTGGGTTGGGTGGGGAGGCCGGCTCTTGGATCACAGGGACTGAAGGGCTGGGGGGTCCAGCTCTTATGGGAGTGCTGGGTGTTTCTACTTTCCTTGCTCCACTGGGAGTGTCAGATTTTGGGGGCACAGGAGGAGGCTGGGTTTGAGGGGTTTGTGCTTGTTGTAGTGGCTGGGGTTTCTCCTCTTCAGCCATTTCAGCTGATGTTCCAGTAAGATCTGAGCCTGCAGTGGCTTGGGGCTGGTTTGCTGCGATCTGAGCATCATCTGTAACAGGATTAGGATTGTGGGTGACATGGACATTGGGGTAGAGATTAGGACCAGGATTAGAGTCGGGAGAGGAGGATGCCTGGCTCTGAGCTAACGGCTCACTTGACTGTGTAGGGGTATCTGGTATAGCATTCAGGAGCTCTGCACATGCGGGGTCACTGGTCATCCTTTCCTGTTTAGTGGCACCAGTGGCCACCCCAATCTCTGCAACTTTCTCTGTTGCATCCACACTCTGTGGAGCAGTGTCTTGTACCAAAGAGGGGCAAGGGGTCTCAGCAGAGATTTTGGGAGGACATGAGCATGGACCATGTGTTGGAGGAGGAGCCACGGATGAACCCCCTGACTGTGCAGCAAGTGTGTTACCAATCAAAGCTTTGCCACTGTAGAGAGAAGACTTAGGTATGGGTTCTTCCCTGGTGGATTCCACAGCGGGGGTGTTTGGAGCAGGGATGATTGCTGAGGGCAGAGGGATGGATGGAGGTGCATGAGGTTCTCCTAGTGCAGGTGGTGATGGGCTTAGAGTGGAAATTTCAGCCATGGTTCCACCCTGATCACTCCTTTACAGATAAAGGAAAAACAATAGGGTTGAATTTGGGGCCACAACAGTCATGTAAATGAAGCCTGCAGCTGTTTGGTTCATAAACATCATTAAACATCAGAGGTAAATGCTCTGCTACAACTCATAAAAATTAAAAACTTGGTGGTCAGCTCTTGACAAAACGATGTGTTAAGACAAACAGCTCTGGTCATTTTCTCTGAGGCCTGAGCCCAGAGTTCCTCATCCTAAAATTGGAGCAGCAGAGAAGTTATATTTTGAAATTGTGGAAATTCCTTGGAGACAGTGCAAAGAACTGCAAACCATATATTAATATAGAAATGCAGTTTGATAACACTAAAATAGCTTCCAGCCTTGTTTTAAAATTGTAACTTCATTTTGTAGCTTCAATCATTACACTCACATATTGTTCCAACAAATAATAATAGTTATAGAACAATTACCAGAAATAGACACTTCTACGTTTAATCTTTGATAAAAACACGAACACATATGCATGCTTCCTGACAGAGCTAACAAGCATCTGCAACTTTCTACAAGTGAAAGCATATACGGTAATTATGCTAGACAACACAGAATATTAGATTTTAAAAGCAGCAAAACAAGTAGCTTACAACTACTTTGATATTCTACTTTACCACAATGTTCCTTCACCAGATTATCCAAATGGAAAACACAACGACATTGTCAACAAAGCAGCATTAACAAACGAACAGTTTGTTCTACAGCATCAACGGTTGGCTACAAAGCGCCCCGTTGATCCGGTATCATGCAGATGAAGGAGGTTAATGCTGGTATTGGTGCTAACGATTTCCTGCAACAGCTAATAGCATCGACCACTTTTGTTGTCATATCCTCTCTAGAGGCCACTCTCCAAGTGCCACAACTTCCTGATTCAGCACACAGAAGCTAAGGTTTACTAACAGCTAACAGTCAACACCCTCCCTCGTTCCCGGCCAGGCCCTAGCCGAGCTGTGGCCACGGCCTTGTCCACCCACTGCCCGGACAACCACAACTTTAATCCGCTGGCCAACTCACCCGCGACCGGCGTGTCACTGTGTTGCGTCCGCCTGGGCAGCCAGGGGGCTCTTGCCCATGCGTCCCCCCGCCACAGCTCCGGTACGTGACCTTCTCCGTTAATGAAAATACAAAAAGGCGAAACCGGCGACAGTAGCAGCTCAACGATGAGAACTTGGAACGTCCCGAAACTGGCGAGTTAGCTAGCTAAGTTAGAAGCTAGCTAAGTTAGCTTAATTTAGCTTAATGTAACTATTAGCAGCGCTTGTGTTCTGTTGTGGTTAGCTTAGCTTGCTAGCTGAAAGTCTCGGTTCAGTCGGTTAGACATGCAGACTCTCTGAGACAATTCTGACCAATATCAAACAACCTTCGTGTAACATTTTTTCATTCTGAAGCTAAATGACTTTCTTTGTTGTATTTATCCAGTGCTAGCGGCAAGGAGCATCCACATCCAAACCCAGCCGCCTGCGTTTCCTACTGACAGCTACGTGCGCGCTCCCGTCAGTGTCATCGGGCACTCAGACGCATCCGCACAGGTCAGGAGCCTCCCTTCCAGTTAACTGCAGTAAATTGTGTCCAATTAACAAGTGAAACAGCAGCCCTATAATAAATGTGTTTCTTTTGTGTGTGTGTGTGTGTGTGTGTGTGTTTTGTTTTGGTTTGTTTGTTTTTTTTTTCCCTGATTACATATATGAGGGGACANTGTGTGTGTGTTTTGTTTTGGTTTGTTTGTTTTTTTTTTCCCTGATTACATATATGAGGGGACAGAATATTAGAAACACCTCACAGTATAATGCATGCGATACAACATAACATATTAAGCTTCTATTAATCAAACTTCATTTTCCTAACAAAGGTAAACATAAATAAAATCAGATTTCAGGCACCTCTATTATAAAGAGCAGTTAAAAGGCGCCTGACTGGTTATCATAACAAGAATTTACTTTATATATAGTATAAATGTATAAATGTGTCACTACAATTTTCCTTTAAAGTCTTTACTATATTGACATGAGGTAGGAAATATCTACCTTTTAATATGACAGCGAAAAATGACAGAAGACATAATGAGAGATATTAGCTTTGGATCAAAGAAGTCGTATAATACCTTGGGACTTGCGCCTGCACGCACATTTGGCCACCTTTCTCCCTCTGCCGCCCTTGACAATTGCCTAACTTTCCATTAGGAAAGACCGCTATTGCACACACACAGAGACTGCTTTTGCAAACCATCTGTTCTTAAAAAAATGACGCTTAAAATCAGCCAAATTAATGGAGTATTTTAAGATAATCTAAAAATTTATAGCAACTCATCACCAAATACTGCTTTGTCGAAGCAGTTTGTACTTACCAGTAGATGGCGCCATAATCTTTAATTGCATGCGTTTTAGAGACCTTGACGATGCTTAGTGTTGGTGATGACATCCATGACCAACCTTCTGTATCTATTGTGTATTTACTTCCATTAGGCAGTAGGCTGGTTAACAGAAAAAAATCTTCGAATGTTTGTGTTTGGAGATTCTAAGTCATTTCTTTTCTTGCCTCACCAGTGGGTGTGTAAATATTGTGAGGATTTCCATGGAAACCCACAACAAATGGGGGACACCCAGACATGCTGAAACACTGTCAAGTTTTACTTTGAGGGAACTTCCATATTTTCTCTATTACTCATACTAATATATGCTGTGGAACCAGTTGTATGATTTAAAGTTTCCAGAGCCACTCCAAAAGGGTTCAGCATGCTGCATTGTGGTAAACAACTTCATTGTCTCCATGGGAAACTGACTGAAAACATCCAACGACTACACACGGGGGAATGTGGGAATAGTAAAGTCCCATTTAGGCATCTTTTATTGTCTAGAAAATCACCCTATAAATAAAATATATTATTATTATTTGTGCATTTGGACAACATGATTTAGTGATTTAAGATCATTCATCAATCAGGTCCAAACTTTTCCATTCTGAAAACCTATGATAGCTGTGGAGACCAGTAATGATAGTAATGTGACTCTCAGCTTTACTTGCAGGTACACACAGTGCAATGTAGTACATATTAAATTATCTTTATTGAAAATTACAACATACTAAACACAATCTTGCATATGCAGTGTCATTACAAAAACATTTTTATTAAAGTCTTGCAACTTAAACCGTTGTTCTCAGGGTCTTTAATATTGACAGAGCAGGGTTGGGTGTGTGGGTGCATGTAGAGACGGGGTGGTTCTGGGACGCAGGAACACACCATCGAGGGTTTTCAGTATGATGGATTTAACTGAAGGACTTATCAGTTATTGAGATGACAGTTTATAACGGTTTAAGTTTCAAATAAAGATATGATGCACTTTAATCTGCGACTGAAATGATCTTGATAGTAAGTTTCTTTTAATATAGCAGCTTCTGGGTTTTGATGGAAATCCTCACCGAACCTTTTACACAAGCCACCATGTACTGAAAACTACCGAATTACTGAAATACAAGTGTGCTACTGCATGTAATTAAGCCTTGCACATTCATGTTGTCATAGTTAAAATAATTGATATTGTGCAAAATCTCAGATGTACATGGCCGTACTCACCATTGAGGTCACTGAGGTCCGGACCTCGGTATTTTTTCCGAGGTGTATAATAAAAGTCGTGAAATAACTGCCTAAAAATAATTTTACTTTGGTGCAGCAAAGTTATTGTATCATGGCAAAATGACCGACTTGCTCATCTGATTGCCGTCATTGCTCTGTGTGTGTGTGTGGAGTGCAGTGCAGTTATCTTGTTTGTTACTACAATATCTTTGCTCAACACACACGGAGGTTCTTTATATAAAGCCTACCCGGATTTTGATCTGCAAATTTAGATTTTTAAAGAAACCGGCATATAAACCGACCCCCTGATGTTGTTCCATCAATTTATTTGTTTAGCAAATTACCTGTTTTTCTGGGTATTGTCATAGTATTCCTGTGATTTTCTGTAAATAATCCACGTACCGGTAAACATATTTATTTCAGCAGCTGATAACTGACGGATCACGGCTTATTGGCTAACCCTAACCCACAAAATGTGCTGAATAAGATGTTTAGTCAGGAAATATCTCATTCTAAGGTATGATTTAAACTGTTTTCCATCGGTAGTTGTAATGGGTAGTATTTCTACTCCTGGAAATTTCGTTCTCTGGGATCCTATTTGAATTACTTTTCTTTACATTCTTTACAGTGGAACCAAAAGGCTCAATTTAACAACACAAAACACCTAGCATCATTATAGTGTAATATAGTATTATTGTATAACACACATTTTGCTTGTGTTTATGTACTGTTTGAGACACATTTCTGTAATCAAACCCAAAATGATGCAAACTCAAACACAAAGATGAAATAAAGAAGGTGTATATAATTTTACTAAATTATTTTANATGATGCAAACTCAAACACAAAGATGAAATAAAGAAGGTGTATATAATTTTACTAAATTATTTTAAAAGACTTTTACAGAAGAGACACGAACCCCCCCCCAGCAGGCTCAGTTTTTGGACCTTGGTATTTCTAAAACCCTGCGTACGGCCCTGCAGATGTACAAATTTTTAAGCAAAAGATATTGAATCCAATGCATTCAAATTGTAACATTAACTTTAAACAGCATTTATCATCTTAAAAAATTATTTTATTCTATTTTTTTTCCATTTTTAAATATTCTATTTATAACCAAATTATTAAAGTTATAGTAGCTGACTACATAGCTTAAATGTTGCAAAATCAGAAGTACTAGATATGTTTGAGCTTCACTGTGAGCACCTCTCAGCTTTAAATAAACTGCAATTACACTTTTTCAGAAAATAATTTCCCAAAGATGTTTTGTATAAAAATACCATCTTTTCATAAATTTACTTTCAAGTGTGATATTGCATTTTTTTTCCACTTTTGCATTACTGCTGGTTTCTACCTATCAAATTTCTTTTTCTAAGCTATTTTAAGGTCCACTTTAGAACTTCTGCTTTGAAAAGTGCTTTGTAAATCATTTATAAGCTGAATTTATGATTTCCATTAAAACTCAGAGAACAGAATGCTTGTGTGTGTGGTGTATATACAGTATATACATAAGTATTTTTCGTAAGACAGGTAAAGCATTTTTGTTTCTTCAGTTCATGCTTTGATAAATAGTATTATACCACTTAGTAAAATTTAAAGTTCCAGTCTAATACTGTCAGCTAATATGACATTACTCCATTAGATATAAATGTAGGCAGTGCTGTGTATATGACACATTAGTTGTGAACAAGACTTGACATTAGGAGGATTTCCCGCTGTTCGCTGGGAAGGTGTCGACCCACCTCTGCGTGCGAGCTCGACACTGCTGCCAGTCATACAGAGGGCGGTACTGGAAGTGATGCAGAGCTTTGTCTGTGTGCACTGTGAAGGACGTACATGCTATAGCCAAGGTATAACGGTTTAGCAGAGGTGTGTGGTTGTATATGGGGCTCAATATCCAGCGGATCAGGTCATTGAAGAAGGCCAAGAACCAAAGCACCAGTGTGGGTATGCGGAGCTGCCGGAAGTTGAATGTGGAAAGGAACTGCATGTTGAAATCCTCGTAGCTCTTGTAGGGTGAGTCGTCGTAGCAAAAATACTCCTGGCCTCCGAGTATCTGCGGGCGCTCCCTCAGTGCTCGAGCTGCCAGCACGTGCATCCAAGCCACATTGCCTAGCAAAAAAGCAAAAAAAAATAAAATAAAATAAAAAAAAAACATGGGTGNAAGCCACATTGCCTAGCAAAAAAGCAAAAAAAAATAAAATAAAATAAAAAAAAAACATGGGTGAATTCCTTACTTCAGTTGGAAGATTTCTACACCCAATTTCAAAAGATCAGTAAACATTTATATGCCATGTTTAGGATTTATCGATTGCAGATCATTGCAGACCTGTGGAATTTCATGTCAGGTTCCATTACTGTAATATCAAAAGTGTAATTTCCCCTGCATAAATTACCAAAAGCCAGTGTGCAATTCTTTCTCATCAACTTCACACTGTAGATACTGCTGCATAGGTCAGTGTTGGCTGAAACTTTTTGCATGGCATTTGCATCACAATCAGGAAATCCTAATCAGAGGATTGTAACTACTCACATCCATCACATTGTACCACGATCAGTCTTGCGATATGACTTCCATTGTGGGTGTTTTAGAAGCTAAATAAACCTCAGAGGTTTTTGATTACGGTCTGGCAGGAACATTTCTCACTTCCTGTGTCTCAGAGGAAGTTCCTTTGCATAAAAAGCAGACTTCTTCTTTTATACCTGCATGAATATACAGTGTGTGTATATATATATATATATATATATACACACACACACACACGCAANATGAATATACAGTGTGTGTATATATATATATATATATATATACACACACACACACACGCAACTATACTGCTACTTTCACCAGATTCTAAATTTGCTATTTGGACTACGAGGTCTTTGTTCTCCAAGAAGGAGGAGGACAAGGATTACATCATGACACATATCAGGGTGGATTACATTACAATAGACATACCCTTCTAAAACCACTTCTAAAACCCAAAGTTATGACTTTGGTTCAAAAACTGAGTGACTTCTGGCTCACCTGCATAGACTCGCCCATGTTCTGTGCTTTGTGGGATACCCTTAATGATCAAGCCTCCCCTTTCTACACCCTGTCTGTAGAAGTCCTTCATTAGCTGGTGGTCCTCGCCATAGATCCCTGTTGGCCTCAGGGAGCATGTGTACAAACAATTTCCACCTTTCACCTGGACAAGAGACAAGACCAAGAGACAAATTAGGAGGAGATAAGGACACTGAGAATAAAAACTGTTTACACAAAAACTTGATTTTCTGTGGATTTTGAATATACACAGCGGGAGGGTGGAGTGACGCCACAGTGAGGCCACAAGAGGATGGTCCAGCATTCTGTGGCAAAGTTGCACAAGAAATCCCTCACAGGGTTTTATTGAAAAATACTGTACAAGTTTTATTCTTGCTTAAATTCAACAGAGTAAATATCTTTCAGTGCCAGCTCAAACAGATCAAGAAAATACAGTATATCGAATCTGGTATTTGACATCGTACCAAATCAGTGATCATATCTTATTTTGTATCTACAGATTATGTAGACTTGTTTTCCTCATTGGGGTTATGATTCCCATTTTATCCATGTTTTTTTCTGCTTTTTAAAATTATTCTATAAAGCATCATGTGGTTTTAATAAATTTGCATCCCTTTAACTCAAAAAAGCAAAAAAAGCAAAAAGCAAAAAAAAAAAAAAAAAAAAAGACTACTGTGCTTCTGAAAGATCTAGAAATGTGCAAATGAATGGAATTTCTTTGTTAAACGAAAGACATAAACAAGTCGTACCTGGGTGCCATTAGCTTCCAGCACAATTTTCTCGGCCTTTGCCTTGCTCTTGGGATAAGGCATGTTGTGGTTAACATGGTAAGGTGTGTCTTCATTCCCCCTATACAGGACAAGTCAGACAAATAGTAAAAGAAGGAATGAGGGGGATGTGATGTGGTGTTTTCCCTTCCATATGTATGAGTGGAATGTTTTGGAATGGAGGCTGGAGCCAAAAGGCTCAACTGCAGCTGGTATTACACACACAAAGAACAGAAGAGAGAGAGAGAGTGATATCAGAGGTGTCGCCTCACACTTTTCGCAGCTTTTATCTCTGTCTTTTATTTGGCGTGTTTGGACAGAGCCGGTCATGTCAGTAACAGCGGACAACGGCTCATTCTCACACTCACTAAATTCTGGTAATGTGAACGAAATTCTAGATATTGTTGACAAAGAGCTACAGCAATGTATGCGTGCAGACAAATGTCAAACACACACCCTGTGGTGAGAAATGCCAGTGATTCCCACTTGTGGCTGATGAATGCTGGAAGTTTGAACTGCATAAAGAATCTCCCACATTTGGCATGACATACATATTTTCCATTACTTAAAGGACCATACCACAGGCAAATTACTACAGTTGGTATATTCATAATGATTAAGAATTAGGTGTAATGTATTGTGTCCATATTCAAGAAATTGGTTTCTATTATTTTATGTTCTGGGTGTTTATATTAAAATCCATGCTTCATTGTAAGTGGTGTAGCTAAGCCAATTATTAATCTCTGTCTACGGTGGTTCACTGGGTCTAGGTTACCCGGACCTGCATAGAGTGTTTACCTGTTCGTGTTTTTCTGCTGCTAATAAAAATGTTTAAAGTTTTTAAAAATGTATATTAAGGTATACTTTTAGGATTTTTATTTTTTTGAGTATTAATATTTTTAACTTTAACACAATATGATCCCACTATGCTCCCAAGGCATTCCTTGAAGTTATATATTGTCTGGATGTGGTTTTCTGACCTTTCAGACACCCGTAGTTTTCCATTCATGTCAGTCTGGTAATAAATTAATTTGTTAATTTTTAATCCACTACAGTAAAGATTAGGTATGTTTTTCATACCAAAGTTAAGTTATTATATTTTTGAAAGAGAGGGCAGACCTTTCAAATCAATGGGTTGTTATGTTTGCATCTCCACAGCAATTTCAGCAATAAATGAAGACATGTTTGCTCACTGGATGGATTTTGTAACTCAAACAAGTCTTTGCAGCTCATTGTCATATGTCATCAAATTAAAGCAAACTGTAAGGTGAGAAAGACACAATTCCAAAGACTAAAGCCCTACAACATGATTTTTAAACAATTTAGAGCTTATTTTATTTATCGTAAATAGATTAAAATATGCAAAAACTGGTATAATCCTTTAAAGAATCAAACTGGTGGTTTTGCATGTTTGAACACCTAATTAATACACATCACATTACTGCCAACCATTTTTCAAAACACACTACTGGAACGGTAAATTTTATAATTGTTTTTCCTACCTTCCAGGCAGCCACTGGTTTTAGTTATTCCAGTTATTCCAGCTAAAAAAAAAAAAAAAANTTTTTTTTTTTTTTAATTTACATAATTTTAGTGTTTTAATGCAGTCAAAAGTGCAGAGTGATCTTAGAGTTCGTCCTGCTGGTGCATTCATGAGCTATGGTGAAGAACTGACACAGAGATTAAACATTCAGCTTCCAACCAACAATCCAATCACAAGCTATTTTCATAGTGTACTGGAATGAACTGAAACTGAAATGAACTGAAACCAGCCTGGAAGGCAGGGAAAATAATTATCAAATGTACAGCTGCAGTAGTATTCTTTAAAAAATGGTTGGCATTAATGTGATGTGTATGTAGGTGGGAGCTGAGTGTATGTAGGTAGGATTTATTGAGCTCAAACATGCAAAATCACCGATATGGTCCTTTAAGGCAAAGATAGTGTGTGCCAAATGAATCCAACATTAAAGCAGAAGTTGAATCCTGTGACACTTATCAGTATATAGCTTTGTGGCAATGTTCCAGATGCTAAATAACACAGCAACGACAGTAACATAATGACAGTATTCTATTTCTCTGACTCATATTGCTCATTACTATGGCGTGTGCTGCATGAGTGTTGTGTTTATCATCTGTCAACTTGACAGATGTTTCAGTCATCATTGTCAACGTGACCTGTTCTAGTTTTGTTTTTCAATGCATTTCTGATGAAATCCCTCCAAGTTCCACTAAAGTTCGATTGTCTGGATCAGTTTCACAAAGATTCTGCATGTCGGACTCCTTTAAACAGTTAACCCAGTCTTCATTTTGCTGTTAGTCTACCGGAAGTTACAGAGTTTCCAAAACAAAGAGTAATTAATTTCATCTTTAAACAGCCCTCTTTCCTCCAGGCCTTTCTGAGCTAAGAGCTGTGTATTAATTTCAGCAATCAATGCCACCTGCTCACTGCTGAAAATAAAAAAAGACGAAAATAGTTCAATTATTGTTTTGCTCCCAATGTTGGGTAGTGAGTAATGCTTAAAGATTCTTCTGAGTCATGAGTAACCCTCTGGAAAACACTTTTTTTTTCCTGTAACCAAATTTTCCTGGTAATTTAACCTTCTAACTGTTCCTCCACGACCACAACCGGTAAACTTAAGATTCCCTGGACCATTTTCACAAATCTAACCACAAGAAGTCCCCTAAAAGGCACTGACAGTTCTCAAGAACTATTCACAAAGCTAATGAGAACTTGTTCCGGGAGAGTTTTTGCCTTTGTTGTGGGCAGATCAGCAGAGAGAGAGAGAAACAGGAACCACAGGGAAGAGAAAGAAGGGAATGACACATGATAAAGATTCTGACTGGAATCAATCCAGGGGAGACAACATTCATATGTTACATGTCTTAGCAACCTGATCCATCAGACACCATGAAATCAACTTTTAATAAGGAACAGAGAGAACTCCTAAGCTAAGAGAATGGTTGGAAGTGGACCCTGTGGCTATGAATGATGTCATGTTTCATGAGCCTCCTGATTGGTTAACAGGGTAGGAACATGTTTTGGCAAATTCATCATAAAAACACAACAGCAGGAGGTAGAAATAATGTCGATATATTCATAAAAGGGATTGATGTGTGGAGATATCAAGCTTGGACATTTGACCTCTCAGCCTAGATACTAGATGACATATTGTATAAGGTAGCTTCTGTCAACCATCGGTGTGTCGATGGAAGTTGATATTTATTCAGCTTGACGTTTCTTGAACACGCGCTTCATCTGTAGCACCAATAGGACCATGTAGCCCAGCCTTTATTTTTTTGAATTAATGTAAATTTTGTTGATGATGTAGCATCTAGATTGGGTGGAGCAGAAGGGCAAAAGCTCACTTGAGCTTGATTTTCAGTATGAATACAGACAGTGAAAGTGCAGTTTCACAATCCTACTGATGTTTAGGTTTGGGTAGGATGTTGACAACCGGCTTGTGGTGGGCAAATGTTTCTAGCAATGTCACACTTTACGTCATTGTCAAGCAGAATTCACCAAGTGATGGATTGCTTAATCACGAGTATGGAACGGGAGCTGGGTTCAAACACAGTCGTGAGATAGAGTATTTTAATGCTCTAATTTTTTCAAGCAATATATTTTTAAAAAGTTGTCACTAAATCTTTCAAAGACATTATGATCACGATCCAAATTGATCAGGTCTTAGTGATCAGGATTTAGGAGTTCTGGAGAGCCTCTAGTCTTTCACAGACTAATGAACTGTTAAGTGTTAAAATTCTTCAGGAATTACTCTTAAACTAAAAATGTAGGTGTCTTAAAATGAGGACTGAGTTTCTGTTACTTAGGAGCTATTCGTAGTCTTGAGACATTTAGTGAATGCGGCCTCTGAAGGGTGATTTTAAGGTCTAAGCCACAGGCAAAGCTTTTGTGTGTGAAACCAACAGCAGTCTTTCACAGCTGGAAGTGTTGACCTTTCACACTGAAACACACAGTACCCCTGTGTTTTATCTAGGTAGACTGAAAGATGCCGACAGGCCAGTGTTAAACAACACAGCTCATTCGTGAGTCCATAACTGACTCTGAACAGCAGTCCTCTCTCTACATAATTACATGAAGACTGGGAAAGCGTGTTCCAATGTAAAGCTGAAAACACCATACCTAAAGGGACATTATGTAACGTGTTTGACATTCCAGGTAGGCCATCATTGCTGCATAATACAGGGAAAACACTGAGTTTGGCTGATAAGAAGAACAGTTTCCAAGCTATATGAAGTGCATTTAACTCAAACACAACACTGGGTTTGCTGGATGCTGAATGCTCTTATTAACTTAATTCTCTTCTCCTCCTTCCTGTAGCCGAGTTCCTTTCCAGAAACCATTTTCCAAAGAAGAGTTAAGAGGGGAATGAAAGACTAGACGTCCACGTCACTGCGTTAAGGAAAAACACGAGGAGAGACTTGGACACCTGGTGAAAAGAAATATAAATATGTAAACAACTTGGAATGATGTGTTTAGGTGTTCACCTGATAAATGGGTCTCCGTTGATGTTAGGACCGATCACCTCCATGCTGCTGGTGTAGACCAGGTACTGGATGCCGTTCTCCACACAGGCATTAATCACATTCTCTGTTCCTGAATAAGTAAAAACACATTTTTGTTTAGAGATCAAATATTTTGTGTTTGGTTAGATTAGATAGAGACACTTTATGTTTTAAATTCTACTGACATATTTCTTCAGGGCATCGTCAGAGCTCACAGCCAACTAAACAAGTCCAGGCAGCAAAAGGCACAAGGTGCACAAAGACTAAAGTTTTTGTATGAAGACTGCAAATAAATAATTGATTAGCTTTATTAATTTTCAATCTTGCTGGACTTGTTAATGTTTCTTAGAGCTGAATTAAAGAGTCAAATTAAAAGAATCACACCAGGCAAACCCAAACTGTTTCTCACGACCAAATATAACCAAGGAAAAGTCACTAAACTCTAAAGGGACAGAAAAATAACTAACGGAGACGTGAAATCATTTACGTTTTATACAGCTGATAAAATGAAAGCCACATGTTTTGCATATTGCTTTAATAAAAATGTTCCTAGGATGTGAGGACGTGTAGCATAAGCAACCGTGGTGGCAAAATAAGACCTCTAATAAACTAGATTTTAATTACTGTACTTACTACCATAAGACTTTTCTATATCTATTAAGTCTGTATAATAGCTTGATGTTAAAATTGGGTTAAGGAGGGAGTAGAAAATGTAAATTATAAGCAGATAACAAGAGGTCCCAGTATGTTATGAATGAGCATCTGGTCCAAACTGGCAGAGGATGAAGAGAAGTCCAGATGAGAGCATGCCTTCCTTAAGTCAATGCTCACACTTTTGAATAAACATCATAAAAACTAAAACGACCAAACAGTTTGCCATGCAGCCGCTCTTAGAAAATCACCAGAGATTGTGCGAGATGAAGAGTAATAAAACAGAACACGCAACATGCACAACTACACAGATAAAGCAGCAGAGAGCATATTATGACCACATCAGGAAATACTCTTGTACAGTGAATGCAGTATCAGTGAAATTTTGACTTATAATATGATTTCAAAACTAGAAAACATATTCATTTGGGCTCTTTTTCCTCGTGAGTTTTTTTCCTTTTAACTATAGAGAAGAAGAAATCTCTTACAACAAAGTCTATTTTAAATAACTGCGATTTAGCTTTAGAATCACAAAAAAAAAAAAAAAAAAAAATAATCAAGCTAAGTTTACCTCTCAACAATAGTCCAGTCATATCAGCAAGATGGCCCCATACAGATGGCAAATATCAAGTGCAAAATAATAGTAAATAAAATCTAAGCAGATACAAAAAAAAAAAAAAAAAAAAAAAATTGCACGAATAAAATGAAAAAAAGATGCAATTAGAAAAAAATGGTTGTAAAAAGTCTGTTCACAATAACTTATCACTAAAACTTCCAAACTAAGGGTTTTCTCAGTGATATGGATGCCATGAATGATGTCGTGTTTCATGAATACCCTGACATATGTCCATGTTTAATTGATGGGAGGCCAGATTATGTTGATTTATTCAACAGCAGGAGGTGCAAATAAAGCTTATATAGTTACAATTAAGGTGCTTGTGTGACTAATGTATTATCATAATTTAACCATGTGGATGAAAGAAGATCCACAGGGACAGAAGTTGTCCAACAATAGATATATTGGTGGGACATGAGGTCTCTCAGCCTGCAATCAGGTCTACTGTACCTTCCATAAGTACCTGTGTGTTAATGAAAGTTAAAGGACCATATCACCCATTTTGCATGTTTGAGCCCAATATATTCATTTTTCATACATGTAACGTTATTGACAATCATTTCCCAAAGCATACTACTGGAACGGTGAGTTTTTTTTTCCTACCTTCCAGACCGTCATTGGTTTCAATTCATTCTGGTATGCTATTAAAGTCAACTTATTGATACTTGAAACATTCTTGGGATAGGTAATCCATCATTACGAACAACGTGTGTACTCAGATTTTTTTTTAGAAGTTATGTAATTTGGCATTTAAGTGCAATAAAAAGTGCTGAGTGAATGTATGTCTCCACCAAGGAATATAGTACCAAAAGAAGACCTGCGTTTATTGAAAAATTTAAATGACCATGACTTCATAAGGCTGTGTAACTATTAGCAGGAAAAACATTGATTTTTAAGGTGGGTGTATCACTTGAATATTTGATTTTGGAAGATTAAGAGGTTTTGCAAAATATCAGGAAAGCTGAAATACAGTTTTATCCTTTGGGAAATGATTGTCAGTAACCTTACGTGTATGAAAATTGAATATATTAGGCTCAAACATGCTAAATGGATGGTATGGTCCTTTAATATTTATTTATATCTTCATCTTGTCATTGTGCATTTTTTTTTTTTAATGTTTTGTATCTAGACAGACTTTTATGTCTAGTTGGTAAAAATTAAGAAGAAAATAACTGGCAGACGATGCAGCATATGGAGATGTAACGTACACTTTGATGCAGCCTGTAATTCTACCTAAAGTGACGGCGCTGCATAGCAAATCGAAGTGCTTTTATTTTTTTGTGGAGTTTATTAGGAGGCAGATCCCTTCCAGCAGCCACTTTTAGGACCAACTCTAACTCAGAGGTCTTAAAATCAGGACTGACACACCAAAAGCATTCAGGGAGCTTCTCCTAAATCTCTTTAGTCTTAATCTGTTTTGTGAATATGACCCAGGAGGCTCTGAAGGTGAAAAAAAAAAAAAAAAAAANAAAAAAAAAAACACCTTTTGTCTTCAAGCTCCTTCCAGCCTGTAGACCTGAGCTCACACACTGGCTCACAAAGAGTTAAAGTCTCTGGTATGCACAAGGTTCCAGAAAACGCAGAGTCTGCAATCACTGATAACTACCTGGAAAACAGCAAATGTCCAGCTCTTGCATTCAGCTGCACCCCCTATTTTGGACAAAAAATTGTGAAAATGAAATATTCTATGAAAATGGCTAACTCCTCAGTCCCTTTGTGTACAGACAAAAGCTTAGGCTTTTCTGAAAGCTCAGTATTTCTAGTTTCTTGTGAATCACCAAATTTACTCACTAAATATTACAGTTTCAAAGCAATAGAAGAACCACAGTAAAAAAAATGTAAATTTTTTGTCCTCGGCTGGAAAAAAATAATTATCTATTGCAAAAAACTGCCTTTGGCTTTTTTGAGGAGGCCTATTTTTTTTCTCTGTGTGAAAAACTACAGGTCTGACCAATTCACCACTGCTAACAGCAATGTTGTGTAAAGACTCAAGGTGAAATTTAATCTGATATCTGGAGATATTTCTCGACTGGAGGAAGCTTTGATCTTACATCTGATCTTATTTTGCTTGTGGTTTTTAAATGTTGCTTTATTTTGTTCTTATTGTCTTTTAAATGTCGTTTTAATGCATTTTGTCTCGTGCAAAGCGCTTTGAGTTTGAATGGTGCTATATAAATAAACTTGTCTTGCTTTTGATGAAACCGCCATCACAGCTTGGACGGACAAACTGCCAATATTCAATATTCATCACAAAACATGTCAGACTAACTTCATCACCACCACTTTTAAGGTCAGTGTAGGAGCCATTTTTTGGTTAAATATTTGTGCTTTTCCACTATCAGACACTAGGTGGAGTTTCTCTATAAATGAGCCTATTTAAAGAGCATTGATTGCAACTATTGTCAGGTGTTGCTGTTTGAGAGTGGAAGAGGCAAACAATTTTTGACCGTACATGCTTGGATGGAGTTTGATCGTGTTTGATTATCATCAAGTGGATTTCTTTTGTTATTTTAAGTTGTTAGTCATACTCAGTTTGAAAAGTTATTTAAGTTTTATTTTACGTTTTTGAAACTGGACAAATGGTGAGCCAAAAATAAACTGTTTATGAACTAAAAGGAAAGACTTGGATTTTGATTTGCAATTGGAAGCACGCATCAAGCTACGCTTCTCTCAGCAGCAGCCCTCGGTGACCGATTAAAAAGGGTAAACAGTCCCCACAGTCAGAGTTGGAGGAAAAGTCTAGAAACCCTTGTACAAGGTCACAGCACAGCAGGCGTGGGTTTCCTCTGGTGCTCTTGTGATTTTGTGGTTGGCTTTCCTCCCCCCCTCGCTGTCTCACCTGTGACATTGACAGAGTAGATGAGGGCTTCAGGGACTTTGTACCAGACGTCCACTAAGCTGGCTGAGTGGATGATGACATCGGACCCTCTGGACGCCTCCAAAACACTGCTGAAGTTTGTGACATCGCCCTGAATGACCTTCACCTTTGTCCGGTCTGAGGGAGGGACAGGAAGACAAAGACTATTGGAGTCGGGATCACACGAAATGTTGTTACAGCTCATGAGAAAGAAAGTAGCAGGAAAATAGAGAGAAATGAGGGGAAACTTTCCTTTTAGAATCATTTAATAGAAGAAAACTATTTTGCTGTCCCATTAAATCCTACAGTTCACAAGAGTTGACTGATAAGTTCTGAGCCTGTCATAAAAAATTTTGATGCGGGGGGGGGGGGGGGNGGATTTTATCCCAGTTTCATTGAAGTAAAAAAAACCAACAAAAAAAAACAGTTAAGATATTTTAAGTTAAACTGTATAAATTTCCATTTAAAAAAAGACATTACATTTATCTGATGGCTGGAGTTACTACTTTTACAGATTAAGATTTGACATTCAAAAGCTAAAATAAACTCCTTTTTCTTTCCTTCTTTCTTGTCTTATTTCCTTGTCCTAATTTCTTTCTTCCTTTTTTTTTTCCGTCTGCATATATAGTTGTGGTATATGCCAGGATTGGCATAACCGTTGTTTGTATATATGCAATTTAATCTGGCAACAGACAGATAATATTTAGTACATAGGTGAATGTGTGTGAGTGTGACCTTCACCGGCCCTCCCTGATCAACCTATCATGCTTTATTTAAAACTAACAACCAATTTTTATCTAGGAGGGCTATACACCTGAACAACACAAAGACAAACAAAAACACAGACAAGTAGTGACAGTAATAACCAGTATAGTGGTTTAAACTGTGAAACACCAAAGAGGCTAAAAACCCCACTTCTTTCTTCCTTTTCCCCCTCTCCTTACTTCCTACTATTCTTCCTTCTTTCCTTTTTCTTACCTTATTTCCTACCATCTTGTCATTCCTTCCTTTCCTTCTTCAGCTGATTTGAAAACATGAAAAATACCCTAAAAACTGGAGACGCATTTTCCACCTGATCGCAAAACAAAAATCTACTCATCTTCACTATGACTACTTTTGTTTTTATACTTGAGTACATTTACTGCCAATACTTGTTCACTTTGAGTTCTCACTTCACACTCGACAGACTTTTTAGGCTTTCATGAGTTTTTTCTATCTGAGCATGTGCTGGTCCCTTTATCACTCATGAAGGCCTTTGCTCTGATGTATCACATCCTTGAAGTAATGATTATGAGAGAACAAAGTTGAGTTCCTGCCTTGGGGAGGGACTGGAACTTTGAACCTTGAATCAAAGACTCTTCAGTAGTTGAAACATTTATGTGGAGGGCTTTAAATTTTGCAACACTAATCCAAGCTACTGCAAATTGGACATTGTCCCTGTAGTTTGCGTTCCCAAGTGTAATTTTAACTTAATGGGTCTTTGTGGTGTGACACTGCATTTTAATTAGTGGAAACGTTAACCAGATTCAAACACACTAAGACAGCTTCTCATTTTGTTAGGCTTACACTGGCTGTTACAGACACTGTCTTCAGGTCTCCAGTTACTTTTTCCTGATCTGTCTGGGGCCCAAGCAGCTTTCAATCAACAGAAGGCTTCAGTACTGAGAACAATGACGGCTGGACAAAGCATTTCCCACTGCAGGACAGCAGCCTCCTTCAATATGACTGAGCACATTCCTGAAGCTGATGAGGGGAAAAGGCATGCTATTGTTTAACATAATTTAATATGTGTGACTTATAACACATCTTCTCACCAGGAAAAAGGACATACAGTATGTCGCATTGGTTTGATTCCTGTTTTCCCCAGATAGGATAACTGAAACTTGTAGAGAAAATGTGATAACCAACATCTGCCTCAGGTCACAACATTCCATGGAAAGACCCAGATCTAGTTTTCCTGTGTCCTGCTGGTCGTGACATTGACTGTAAACATAGGAGTAATGACAGAATGGTGTAGCACAGGAAATATATGGGAGTTGGCCACCCTGGACCAGCTGTCAGGAAAATGTTTCTGCATGCACACTACAAAACATGTGATGGAAATACATGTTAACACATCTTCATCTGTTTTTTCCATGTAGAAGGCTGCGCTCATCTATTCTCACATGCTTGAAGCCTAGTACTATTTAAACAATCTTCCTTATTATTTATACTTACTATTTACCCTTGGTGTTGCATCCCAATAGTGCATTATAATGGTGCTCCACAGATTTATTGGGTGACACAAGGACGTTTGAAGCCCTTGAAAAGACCTTGATTAGCTCTAACACAATAAATACCTATAATCCTGGATGTGTTTCAGGGCCTCCATCTAGTTGTGAGCCCCCTGAATCATTCAGGGTTTCCCTCTCTTCCCCTCAATCAAAACCATTATTGTAACAATAATTCTATAATATAAGCCTATTTATTTATGATAATCTTACACTATAAACTGTAACAACCTATAGCTTTAGAGATCTATCATAATGACAATAACTAACATTAGAAGTCGTTTGTCAAATTGTGTAATTAGATAGCATGGAAATAACTTTCACCAGGCCCCGTTCAAACAATAAACAATTTAATTATTTTTTGTGTCTTTAAATATTCACAGCCTTTAAAAGTTTACAAAATTATTCCTCTAAAACTGTAATAACTATTCTACAATTCGGCATGTACAAGATTTTCTGTAAAAGAACGCATTTTTTAAAAAGCTGAACTTCTATATCTGCTCCCTAGTTTGTCCCATCTTTTCCCCGCTTACTGAGCCAGACATAAAAACTGAAATTGCACAGAAGAAAGATCCGCATGATATATAATAGTTACGCCGAATTAACGAAAAGATCATATGAAATTATAAACATTTAAGTCATATCCCAAAAAAGAATATATTTGTGAGGATGAAGAAGAAAACTTTAAACTAGAGCTTTCCTATATGTAGTCTGGTAGGTGTTTTAAAAGGGAACAACACGTATCGGAGCAGCATACAGCTCGGAAAATGAGGTATTGAAAGGCAAAAAGAAACAGCTACAGCGCATCTTACCTGTGCTGTGTCCCGATAAACTGAAATCTATATGTTTGTCAAAAAGTCTGATCTCTGACAGTTTGTCCTCCTTCTCCAGTAAAACCCTGAGCAAGTGTCTGCCGAGGAAACCACATCCCCCGGTCATAAAATAGACCAGATCAGACTTTTTCTCAGACATGATGAGAACCCCTACGGTGACACCTGTCCTCTCAGAGACAACTCCGAGCAGCTGCGAGGCCAGCGCGATATTAAAGAGGAGCGGAGAGAGTTAAGTTCAACGCAATCAATCCGGTGTTCCCCTGGTGACACTTTCAAAATAAAAGCTCTAACCGACTCAGTCTGGAGTCCAGCCGTTTTGGATCTTAAAATCTTTCAAAAGAAAAAAAAAAAAAAAAAAAAAAGCTAAAATAAATAAATAAATATTTATACACTGAAATACTAGGACTGTAGATTTTTACGGAGTCTCTAAATTCCCATTTAAAAAAAAAATTTTTTTAAATCTTGTGCGCACAAGATAAAAACTTGTTCCCACAAACTAATTATTTCGTAAAAAACAAAACAAAATTAAAAAAACAAATTAAAAAAAAGTGTGACCTGTTTTTGATTCGTCAAGATTATCCGTTAATATACAGAAACACAAATCATCAACAAAATGTCCCAAGCCCTTTAAATTTGCAATTAAAATGAATATAGAGCCAAAACCAAGGTGAAATATAAAGGAATCCCCTAGTTTCCTATGCAGATTCCAAGTCAGATAGATCCAACACCTCAAGAGTGCTAATCAAAAGTTCCAGATCAGCATCAATCTACCCTGAGGCATTCAAAATCTCGACTGAATCCCCTCTGCTGTTCAAGCAAATAGGGACAATGTTGTTGATTGTCATATTCTTTAACCAATCAGATTTCGAGTTTGCCATGTTGGGCATATTCTTTTACACGCCAGGGCCTTTTAGCTGGCCTTGGCCTATGTCATGGGAGGGCCAGTTTGTCGCCTAGCATTAATGCTACGCACCTACAGCCTGCCGGGAATTCATCAGAAGAAGAAGAGGGCCTATTGATTTGTGAGGTGCACAGTTAATTTTATTGGGTCTGTTTATGAAGAAGAAGAGGGCAGGTTTAAAATACAACCCATCAGCATTTTTGTAGTGTTGTGTTTTCCTAATATTGTTGCATTTTTTTAATGTTTTTGTGTTTTCCTAATGTTGTTGCATTTTCTTAACGCTGCATTTTTTTTAATATTGTTGTGTTTTACTAATGTTTTTGCGTTTTCTTAATGTTGTTGTGTTTTTGTAATGTTTTTGCATTTTCCTAATATTGTTGCATTTTTGTAATGTTTTTGCGTTTTCTTAATGTTGAGTTTTCTTAATATTGTGTTTGCGTTTTGTTATTGTGTTTGTTAATGTGTTTTCATAATGTCATGTTTTTTTAATGTTGTGTTTTTGTAATGATTTTGTGTTTTCCTAATGTTGCGTTTTCGTAATGTTTTTGCATTTTCTTAATATTGTTGTGGTTTTGTAATATTTTTGCATTTTCCTTATGTTGTTGCATTTTCTTAATGTTTTTGCATTTTCTTATTGTTGTGTTTTTGTAACATTTTTGCGTTTTCCTGATGTTGTTAAGTTTTCGTAATGTTTTTGCATGTTCCTTATGTTGTTGCATTTTCTTAATGTTGTGTTTTCATAATGTTTTTGTGTTTTCTTAATGTTGTGTTTTTGTAATGTTTTTGCACTTTCTTAATGTTGCGTTTTCGTAATATTTTTGCGTTTTCCTAATATTGTTGCATTTTCGTAATGTTTTTGTGTTTTCTTAATGTTGTGTTTGCGTTTTGTTAATGTTGATGTGTTTTCACAATGTCGTGTTTTCTTAATGTTGTTGCATTTTCTTAATATTGTGTTTGCGTTTTGTTAATGTTGTCGTGTTTTCTTAAAGTTGTGTTTGGCACTTCAAGGCCACCATGCACAGGTGTGTAAACTTCATACTTTGAGTCTGCTGTAATTCTTAGCTGATAATGGTCACAAGGTCTCGAAGAAAAGTTGCGACTTGTGGAACAAAAGGTGAAATACCTCTGATATCACATTGATCTTGAGGAACGCAGCTTGGAAATTAAAGAATCGAGGCTATTCATTCGGCTCCAACACCTCTGACAAAAAAAAAAAAAAAAAAAANAAAAAAAAAAAAAAAAAAAAGTGATGTCATTCTTGGGCCTGATTGGATTGTTGCCCCTGATTAGAGATTTCTCATATTTGGCTTAGCCTTTATATAACATCACACATGGCCATAAAAATATGTGCATGACTCACTTACTGACTTGGACTGAAAAAGCTGACAAAGCTTTTACTGACTTGAAGCAAGCCTTGAAATAGGCAACATGTTGCCTATTTGAGTTTAACAGATTACTCAAAACTATTTGGGTTGTTTGTAGATTTAAACATGGGTTACAAGTCTTCTCTTTTGACACAGAGACATGGTTACAGGAACTGCCCAAGTGGCTATTACTCAATTAGCTGTGATAGAGAGATCAGTGCCACCCTGTTTGCATTCAATAGCAGCTACAACTATTGAACCTACTTCCCTGTATGTATATAAGAGTGATATATTTCTATTTATATACTTAAATTTTTTTTCTCATTCATCCTTCCTTATCTCATCACATCTGTGCAATAACAATGTACCCCTTGTCACTTTACCACTACATTTGTCACTTTACCCCTTCACACATCCCTGTTTATAAATTTATATAGTATTATATTTTTCTTTTTTTGCCATTTGTACAGTGTTATATTTCACTTGTTTTACACTTATCTCGTATTGTCGCTTTTCTTATTATTGTCGCTTTTCTTATTCTTTATTTATTTTCATCCTATCTTATATTTTATCTTCTGTAGAAGTGCTCTTATTATTTGTTCTATTTTTTTTTTTTACTGCTGAGCTGACCCGTTTCTCTTGTGAAACACACTTCATTGTATCATTGACCCTGTGTTAACATACATATGACAAATCTAAATCTGAATCTGAAATCTGAACTGAAGAGGTGTTAGCCTGTGCAGACACTGTAAACATGCACGAATTAATAGTGCATGCTGTGCGCTCATTTTAGCTGCAAGCTCAAACACAACTTCCGACACACCTGCGCAATTGATACATTAGAAAAATGCACTGTGCTCATTGGCACACGTTACTTTGAAACGATGCATAACTTTAAACCCAGCTGCTCTTTTACCCACAGAACAAGATGATAATCCTGATTCATGTGAAATCCTGGTAACAAAGGCTCAAAAACTAAAGAAATCAAGAACATCCAGGCACAAGAGCAGCTTTTACCCACAGGCCTCAACAATTAAACACGAGGCCTCTCCTAGTGCAATCAGTGTAATATAATCCCACTCCAATATTCCCACTGTAATATGTATTATATTATTTCTTATGCAAACTCATTATTCATGCTACCATTTATATCTGTAAATATGTACATTTTGATATTGTATTTATATATTTATATTTATATATGTGTACTGCAGACTTCAGTTCACCGAGAAAAATTCCTTGTGTGCACATTGCACTTGGCAATAAAGCTCTTTCTGATTCTGAGTCTCCTCCTCCTGATGTTGTAGGCCCCTGCCATTTTGTGATATTAACTCCTTTAGCTAGAACTTTGACAGATGATGAAATGATCCAGTTCAAAGCAGGTCGTCCCCGTGTTAAGAGACAGATCTGAAGCATCTGTGGTTGCTGGTGATATTTTTCCTAGCTATGGAGTTCATGCTAATATGAAAGAAATAAAATCCATGGCTAATGTCCTTACCTCCCATTTGAAAGCACAACTAAACTATAATAAAGCTGAACATGAGAGAGTTTTTCAAACTGAAGCTATAGCTCTCCAAAATCGCATGGCCCTGGACATCAGCCTTGCCTCTGAAGATGGTGTCTGTAAAGTTATCCATACTGAGTGTTGCACTTCAGGTTTCCAACACTTCTGCTAAACTCCATGATTTGATTGTTGATACTTATTTTGCCATCTAAACTATAGAAGAAAAACACGGCTGGAACCCTTTTTTGGGCCTGACTGATTCTCTGGGAACTTTCTTCAGTGGTCTTATTCAAACTGTCCTAGTAGTTGTTCTTCTGTTGAGTTTGCTTGGTTTTATGTTCTGTATCTGCAAAGCCTGTATTAAGAAATGTATGGCTGAAGTTGTTTCCCTCAATGTTGTTCATGTTGCCCTTGCTGACACTGATCCATCTCTTAGTGTTATTCTCAGCGTTGCTCCTTTTCCTGAAATGTCTAATCCATTCCCCTACAGATTCCCTGAAGTCACTGTTATTTGAGGTTTATCCCTTCTGTGTGTTTTTGCTTTCCTCAGCAAAAAAGGGGAGAGTTTTTGGCCAGTTGGAAATGACTGTATCAATGAGATTTGGGTTTTATAACTTTCAGTCAGGGCCTTGTTGCCTTGGTTTTCTCCTTGATTGCTCCTGAGTGTATGGCGAAATTTAATTCACAGGGCCTGTTCTAAGATGGTACGTTATCTGGGTAACTTTGCTGAGAAAAACCAGGAACAGGTCTTTATCAGGTCAGTCCATGTTCCAGGTTTGTTTGCTACCTTTTAGATGCATTTCTTCTACAGCTGCTAAAACACATCTGGTCACATTCTGTCGAGTGAACATTACCAGACAAATCTGTGGCATTTCCTCCAAAGCTGATGGTGAAATTAACTGTGCACCTCACAAATCAAAAAAAAAAAAAAAAAAAAGATAACAGAGAAAGAAGAGAGAAGCAGCTCAAACACCAACTTTCAGACTTTTAAAATTTTGTTAAAATGCAGATCTTCATCTGCTCTGTCACAACTTTTCCTTTCCTTTGTCGTCATCTGTTTACTGATGACATTGTCGGTCAGATTTCAGTATTTTTCTTCATGTTCCTCGTCACGTTTCTCATTCCTCCGTCTGCACAGGAAATATCGTAACTGCAGGTGCATTGTCAGAAAATTCCTCCCTGATGTCAGGAAAGAGGACTTTGGGGTTTCCTGTAAGCCACTTCCTGTTTACTCCACAGCTCTGCACGCACTTCTCTAATTCATGTTTGCTACCTGCCATGTAAACATTTTAATAGGCAGCCAGAATGTTTTAGCAATAATAAAAAGGGAACTGATTAGAGCACATAAAATGTGTCTTGCTTGAATAGTATACTGGCCTGAAGAGAAATAAAATGACTGTTAAAACTGATCCTGATCAAATTACACCTATCGATAGTTTATTTTGGGATAAATATACCTGCTTTTTTCATTGGGATTGGTGCATTTCTTTGGAGAAATTGACAAAAAATTGGAAAAAAAAAAAAAAAAAAAAAAAAGACCCTATACTGCAATGGTAAGGAATAACATTAACCATTCCAGATCATTCCAAAATTAAATGGGTTCTTTACTGATCAACAAAATCAGTTTATAAGTTTTTGAGCAACCTTAAAAATAAACAGTCAAAACACTGTTTTAAGTTTGATGTGCAGAACAATAGAATGACACCTAAAAGCTTAAGAACAACAAGAAGTTGTCATTTATTTAAAAAATATTTTAATGCACCATTAATAAAGGGTCCAACGCATTAATACAAGAGAAATATTGCAAATAATATTAAAATAATCATCAAATTAAAAGGAAAAACAATAAAAAATAAATGAATGGAAGGTATGTACATGTTTCCTCCTCATGGAGAGAGGAAAAGGAACGTCATATTTACAGCTCGGAATCAGTGTGTTTCTACGAGAAACAAACACCTCTACAATATTTACATGAATTGTTGTTTCCTTTCATCTTTTTGTCCTGTAGTAAAGGGGTTGGTTTGTACTGAAAGGCTTTCATTGCGACAAGAAATATCTTACACAGTTTCCTGTTTGGGAGGGAACAACAGAAGACAAGAGTTTTCTGTTAGTTAAAAATTAAGATACACATGGGACAGGTATTGCCAAATGAAAGACAGAGACAACCCCAGGGACATACACACTCCTCTGTCTGCAGCATATCGCACAACAGCTTCTATTGAGCAGGTGCACACACACATGCACACACACATCTATCTACACTGTAAACAAACTGTGTGCAGGATGTTTACTTATCCTAAACCGGGAAACTAAATTGGGAAAATTTCTCCACAACCTCGTATAAAATAGCTATTAATGCATTATGAGGAGGCTTACAAAATTTCCAAAAATTATAATCAAACCTAGATAGAGATGTAAGCTACTCAAATAAATGTGCCTTTAAAAACATTGAACACACATTTGTACTGGGGTCTGAGTGAAGGCTAAATAAAGAAAACCTGCACAGAAGAACAGCTAAACAAAAAACAGATGGTACATAGACATGTGTACCATCAAAACAAACACTCCTCTTGATTTTATAAGACTTCTGGATGACGCGGTGCCAAACTACGCAAGGGAAAAAAAAAAAAAAAANAAAAAAAAAAAAAAACAACGAACAAACACGGCCCAATTCTCTGTTGTGCTGATCCTGCAGACAAAACTTCAGCAGCCATGTATAAACCAAACACACCGAGCTACAACTGAACAGACCAAATACTTTCATTGCTAAAAACACCCAGACACGAAGCTGCAGCAAATCAGGAGAGGAACGCACAGCGGAGGGGAAACGCTTTCACAGNCACCCAGACACGAAGCTGCAGCAAATCAGGAGAGGAACGCACAGCGGAGGGGAAACGCTTTCACAGGGCTGGTGAATCAAAGATCACTAATGAGGTTACACTGAAGCTCATTTCACTGTAAGGTCCTTACAGCTGATGTAACTAAAGGACAAAACCAACAATAGTGATGGTAATATTAATAATACGTAACACTATGAAATAAATCTCCAAAACAATCTTCAAACTTGGAAATCTTGCATAAATGAAGACCAAATTGATTTAAGTTCATTATCTTAAAACTGCGCCCAAAACGAGCGCTTTTAAAAACCCTGAATTTGTCCAATGTTCCTGTGCGTTTTTGTGAGGATGTGTGTGTGCGCACGTGTGTGTGTGGGGGGGAGTTATCTGACACTGGACTTCATCAAGGATGAAGATTACGTATGCTGAGGCAGACACATGACCCCGGCGTTGATCTGTTTTCACTGTTTTCCTTCGAGTTGGGATGGAAAAAGACAAAGACCGTTCACGTCTGACTGCACGGAAAATCATATTTAGAAAGTTTGACCCTATTCAGTCCAACAATACTGCCGCAGAAGAGCTCATGCTGACGCACGGGCCCCTTTCATCACATTCACTCACCAGGCTGCACAAACACCTCAAGTGCTGGCTTGTGAAACTGCCAACTGAGTGAAAAGTGTGCATGAAAAGTGCAAGTGTGTACGTGTGTTTCCTGGGTGCTGTGAGGACGGCTCCGTGGCTGTCCGGGGAGCAGATGTGGGTTTGGGAAGGTGGCTTTGTTGACAGGAAATGTGTCTGTTCCTGTTGGCAAGTGCAGGGGGAGAGGGAGGGAGGGAGGGAGGGAGGGAGGG